>WYDI02026717.1:0-51661 GCA_009867235.2 Psittacus erithacus | reverse complement strand
GTGGTGAGGCACTGGAATGGGTTGCCCAGGGAAGTTGTGAATGCTCCATCCATGGCGGTGTTCAAGGCCAGGTTGGAACAGAGCCTTGGGTGACATGGTTTAATGGAAGGTAACCCTACCCATGGCAGGGGCATTGGAACTAGATGATCTTAAGGTCCTTTCCAACCCTAAGTATTCTACGGTTCTATGATTCTAAGCAATAGTCAGCCACACACACTGCATACACATTTTCAGCTGTCACACTCAGCCTGATAAAGCCAAAAGAGAAGCAAAGACTTCTCTTTCCCACATCAAGCAGGTTATCCTCATGAAGGTGAGGAACTGGGATTAAATGATCTATTAATAGGAATTCCTCACACACCTCTACTCTGTCCCCTTTGCATCTGTATTTTGTGGGTCTCTGCAGTTCTGTGGTATGACAAATTTGCTATCTGACCGATTCAGACTCAGCATCGTTCAGTGTTCTTGTTATGATGCTGTACTGAGAGCCTGGTAATAAACAGCTATTTAACTGCTCTGTGAGGAATATTAGCATATTTTACTCTGCCTTAGAATTGAGTTTGTTGTCTGTTGGGTTGGGGACATTTTTGTTGCTTGGTTTTTCTTCATGAGAAGGAATAAACATGATGAATGGATTGCAATCTGTTGCCCACAATTGCTGTAAATTAATCCACCCTTCAGTGTGGCTTGAACAAAGGGGATGGAGGTGTGAAACGCACTGAGGCCAATGCCTGTCATTCTTTTGCGCTCTAGGGAAGGCAAGTGCTCACATGCAATGCACACCACACAGTTTCATTTCTACAGGTTCTGCTTGAATATCCACACCAAGCTAGTTTAGATAACTGCACTTTTGTTCCCTTCAGCACCTCTGCTGCATAAATTGCTGCTGTGCATGACCAGACACACATGCAGAGGCATGGGAACATAAATGTATGTATATGTATACATACATTTGCACTTACAAAACCAAATGCTGAGCTTTGTGGTTTAGTCAACTTCAGCCTACAGTTGCCCAGAGTTCAACACAGAGTCATAGTGAAAAGGCTGGGAAAGAAGGGATACCATGGACCAGAGCAGAACCTCTGCATCATGTTCATCCCCCTGGAGCACATTTTCTAGAGATTGCTTCTAGCGTTGGCTTGTGTTCCAGGTTTCCCTGCTTTATCATGTATTTTTTTATAAAATTGGATTTCAAAAGGACAATTCTTCCTTGTCAACCAAAGCAACGGTTTTCAGTAGTGACGTAAATCTCTCTTTTAGTGTTTTGTCAAATTCTAAACTATTCCCAAGTTTTGATGTTGTGAAATTGGGCCTTTTATTTAGATGGGGAACTAAGTCATGATCTCTGCAGCTTGATAAGGACCCATATTTCCTCAAGACCTTACAGTAGCTGCTCTCTGGGCTTTTCAATATCTAGTTTGGCAGTTCAGACTCATTTTGCATTCTTACTGAATCATATTTCTGCAAGAGACAAAATCCTGCAGTGTTCCTATAGGACATTGTGAAGCCCATTACAGCCATCACTCATATCTCACCAGTGGCTTCGAAGAGAAGTATAACAAAGCCCACCTACACAAATGTGTGTTTGCATCTATTATGGACAAAAAGTACTAATTCCTGAGATGGGTGTAAATACAAACAAAAACGTGCATTTCTGGTTAGCACAAAGAGCATGTCTGAGCCAGGCACCCTCGACAGGTAATGCTGTATTTGAAGCTCACATTAAGATGCTTTTAGATATGTTTCCTTTATGAGATGGGCACTGAGTGTCTTCTAAAAGTACATATAGAATCACTGGTTATTACTGAAAATTCACATGGACTGGCACCAGCTTGGGCAGACCTGTTCACACCACAAAAAGCCATTTTGCCAGTACAAGGAAACTGAGGCTTTTAATTTGCGAGTTAGGGAAAGAAGATGGTGCCAACTGACCAGAATTATCAGCAGCTCCTGGAGAAAAGGAATTCCTGGGAATAGATTTGTTAGAATCACAGACTGGCTTGGGTTGGAAGGGAAAGTTCGTCTAGTTCCAACCCCTCTGCCACTGGTAGGGGTACTTTCCACTAGACCAGGCTTCTCCAAGCCTCATCCAACCTGGCTTTGAATACTGCCAGGGATGGACATCCACATCTTCTCTGGGCAACCTGTTCCAGTGCCTCACCACCCTCCTATCTCTTGTAATAAATCCTATCTCTTGTTAAATAGGGACTGTGCTGTTAAATGAGGGTTTAGCATACAGAATAGACAGAGACTCGTGTAATTAAATATCAGGACTTAGGAGATGGTTCATTTTGATATAGGATTAGTTAAAGTCCAAACTGCCTAATCTTATGTTTGTGCAATATGTAAATTGATTCTAGTCTTTCAGATTGCTGAACAACTCCTGAAATGTGCTTAGTGGCTTAGAATGTTCATTGACTATAAAATATCTGAATAAATCCAGGGCTAGCTGGTAACCTTTGCACTGTGTGATCCAGGCTGAATATGCCATGGTACTGCTCAGCTGCTGAATATTTCAAAGATACCTCAGAAGTATGCATTTCTACTGATACTTATAGTGGCTTTGCATTTACAGCTAATCCTTTTGTTTACTGATGTTCAATAATTTGCTGTTGTTGATGGAAATGCAGTATATCTTTTTGGCACTATAAAGTGGAGGTGGTGCAGGCATTTTAATGTCTGCCCATACACTGAGCTGTTATTGCAACATAAAAATAAGAAATGTTTAAAACACAGCTGGCAGCACACTACTACCATCAAGGAATATATTGCTGGCTGTGTAGATGCAACAGAGGGTGTACACAGGAAAAGGATACTGACCTGTTGTTAAATGGGCAGCATGGACAAGGATTCGAACTCCTGGCTTTAACTCAAAATGGACCAGGTTTTGGTTCAGTTTCTGGATCAGTCTTTCTGAAATCTGGAAAAAAAGAAAAAATAAGAAATGCATTTGTTTCTTGATCATCGGTTTAAATTGCCAATAGGTGGTAGGGAATGAAGCTGAAAGCAAAGCAAATATTTTGCAGAGGACAAGACTTTCTGAGCACAATTTCCTATCCCCTTACAGAGAAGGAGTTTGTGAAAGCTGAACATCTGTCAGCACTACGTCCTGAGCAGTTCGTGTACAGTTAGCAATAACTAACAGCAACAAGCTGCCCTGTCACACCTCTGGAGGAGCAACCCAGAAGCAAAAGGGAATTGAGTCCCAAAGGAACATTATACCCCCAAGCACAAGTATCTGCAGGACCAACAGCACATAGGCGAATTATGTTTACTATTGAAGCAAAGAGAAGCATTTCAATTGGTAACACTCATTCACTTACTACAAATAACATTTTGATCGTTGAATGGCCAGTTTCATGATCTTAGAGCATGGTCATAACACATGATACACCTGAAACAAAAAGTCCTTACCCCAGCTTGCACTTTAATTTCAAGTCCTAAAATCAAATTTCATTTCATGAAGCTGTGAGTTCAAGCCAGCTGCTTCCTAACCCGTATGTACCAAACCCAGCTCAAATCTGAAAGCGTTTACTGACTACACAGTGTGGCTTGAACAAAATCCATGTTCCATCTATTCTTATGGGTCACGCACAGACATAACATGCTCTTATATTCTCTCTTTCATGGGAGAGACATTCCACAGAGCTTTTAGATCACTAGATTATTTTACCATAACTCTGATGACAAGAATTTTAGCAGGAATGAAGCAGGCTACTCCTTCTTAAAGAACACAACAGAAGAGATGAGCATTTGCTGAGATAAGACCCTATGGAATCTGTATTTGCACAGTGAGGAAGCCAACTTTGGTCCAATCTGTTGGCAAACATTAATTTTTTTAAGTCAGTTTGCTGCAATATTCACAGAGCCACTATCTCCATATCACTTTTCATTATATTCAAGAAGTTCCAGGCATGTTGCCATTAAAAACAAAAAGTCCAGAGAGATGAATCAAGGAATGGAAGCCAATGACACGATGTCGGTAGTTTGTTGTTTGGCTTTTATATGTTCATTTGTTAGATATTTCATGTATTTCATATTTTCTTACAGCAGTGGGCAATTTTCCAGTTGAACATAGCCACTGTTCTGCATGTTGCTTTATTAGGGAAAAGTGGTGGGAAAACTGCAAAAAAACCACTGGCACCCCATAACCCTTATATGCAGTTGCTGACAACGTGTTCTTATATCCATACCAAGATCAAGAGGAACCGTATTCCAGTGCTCACCACTTAATTTAATTTGTTTTAAATAAATCCTTATTTCCTCTTGAAGATTAATGAAAAATTGTCAGAAAAAAAGAACATTCCAATAATTTTTTCACCATCTTTTTCATGTTCTTCATTTTTGTCTGGTTGAGTAATTTCAGTAAACGCTACCCAGATATGATTAGATGTTCTGTGGCTATCATTCATCAGAGTATGAGATTTATCTGCCCTTTTTATTTTTTTTTTAACGTTCTTAATGGCTCTTTCAATACTCTTGGCTTATATACTTCATTTCTGGCTGTTGATCACTTGAATAGGTGCCTTTGGTACACTATCAATTTGGCAATAACACTTACAGGCATTTTATTTATATTTTTTCATATATCTCTTTAAAGTTTACAATTTCTTTATGAGTGCCAGAATAAGCAGTAAATGTATTTCTTCCAATATCAAGAAAAAATACCACCTGCTTACAAAGAGCCATCTGCTGAGCTCAGAGCAGCAGGGACGGTGACACAAAGATGAGCATTACATGAAGAAAGCCTGGGAAGCAAATTATATCCCTCTTTAAGAATTTTAGCATATTAATAACCAAGATTGACAAATATAATGAGTGCTTCATCTCTAAAACTGGAGCAACAGATGCAGAACGACATGCCATAACCCAGGTACATTAATGGCTTGTAGAAATAAAGGGAAAAATATTCTGGCCATGTCCAGTCCCAAATATGACCTCCATACCCCTGCAAGAATTATATTCCTTTGTGCTGTGAGGTCCTGAGGCTGCTGGGGAAACTGAGCCTCGAAAAAAAGCCACCACAGGACAGCAAACTGAAGAAAAAAGCCAACTACTTTGTGCCATTCCTCTTCAAAACCTTGTGACAGCTACACAAAATAGTCAGGGAAGTAGTAGTGGTAATAACCATGCATGATACCTTCTAAACAAAAAGAGTCTTAACATGATGTATAATTGAGAATGCAGCTAGCAAATATTTCTACCTAGTATTGGAGAATGGTTTCATCAAGGATTTGGACAAGAAATGGAAGAACAGCAGAAGCTTGAGAAAGCCAGCATGAGAAGGGACCAGAGACTTTGCTGGGCATCAGTGACATGAAGGAACACTGAGATCTCACCTTGCCTGCTAGAGGACTCCTGCAGTGCAGAGTGAAAAGGGCAAAACAATAGCACTGTTTACAGTAATGCTTTACAGTCATGTAATTGCTAAGCTGTAATGCTTACATTTCAGTTGAGAGGTGCTGTGGAAACCTCCCAGAAGGTGAATTGAGTATGTGAGAGAAAGCTCAACCAACGTTCTTGTCTGGTGAACTGATGAAAAAGAATAATAGGAAGGGGAGAGGCAATAAGAGTGGTAGCAAGAAAAAGGAAGAAAGGTAGAGAGAAACAATCGCAACTGAAGTTTATTATTACGGCATTGCATTGTTACCTCATCATGAATGAGGACTTCATTGTACTATACCCTATGCAAATGCAACTCAGAATAAAACTATTTCTGCCTGAAACCATCATTATCTCATCAGAAGCCTGAAATAGCCGTCACTGTTCCAGGACTATCTGCAAAGTGTCAAAACAGGAAGCAATTGCTCATGCTTCTGAGAGTATACGGCAGATTTCCTTGGCTCAATTAATTATACGCTCTCCCAGTGGCTCTTCTGGGTGCAGCTTTCTTGCCTGAGTCTTTATGGAATCTGAACAAGTCAAAAAATGAGTAACAGACTGAGACTTTCAAAAGTGCCAGAAGTTCTTGTGAGATTCAGACATCTGCCTTCCTCAGGCAGCTCTGGAGATTCCCGACACACGCTTCTGAGGGAAGAACAGATGCATTCAGACGTGTTTTTAAAATGTTTGCTTGCTTGGTACAATATTTTCATTTTGCTTTATGTGGAAAGCCTGATTCTTTTCAAAATAGGCATAAAGACAGTACAGAGAGAGGGAGAAAAATTAATTTCTGTACTTCTAAAAGTATCTGAAATAGAAACCATACACAGTGGTTTACAAACATCATTATTTGAAGTCAACAAGAAGGTTACACACAGCTAAAGGGCCACTGGGATTGTACACTGCTCTCCAAAGTTGAACCTGACAATGTTTCTGGTCCTCACATGGTCCTGAGGATATCTATGAACTGCAGATCACTCATGACACTCACTTTGAGATTGAAGAAGTGGCTCTTTGGCTTTTTTTGTTGTATCAAGTCTATTTCTAACTCGGTTATCAGATTTTAACCAGGAGTGGTTCTGACTCGTTTGATTTGTTTGCAACATAAAGTGTTTCTGAAGTAAATCTCCACACAAAAGCCTGATCTTAGTCACTGAGGTAAAGAAAAGGTTTCAACGGGAAACATTTTGGGTCTTGTGCCTCCCTTTATTTCTGCATTCAAAGTAGGACCATGAATGCATTTTTGTTTAAAAAGCAAACAAGGAAACATCAAAATACTTTGGCCTGTTTAAAAAATAGCTAGGCACCAATCGAACAGCTAGACCTTCAATTAGGGAGTAGTTTGGCCTCTGGCCTGTCCCTGTTCCTCTCTCACTCCTGGAGATGCAACTAACTCAGCTGAAGATTAAACTTCTTAGAATAGCAGCCTCCTAATTTATAGTCTTCAAGAGTTTCCCTTGTGAAAATAATTAGCTTTCAGAATTAGTTTTGGTCCTTAACTGAGCCTCATTGACTTTATCTGCTTCATTTGCAGAATTAAGCATGATGTGCAAAAATAATTCAGTAACAGAAACCATTCTTCATGTACCATTTTTCATCAAAGGACACATAATGAATAATAATAACAGACAATTTGCGAAGGAAAAAAAAAAGAGATTCCAATTTAAAAATGGAACAAAACAAAAATTAATTGGGCTTCTCTTAGCATTTTGTCGGAATCAGGACTGTGAAAGAACCATGTGCATCAAGAAGCAGAATTATCACTCAGAAGGTCATTTCCCATACTCTTATTGAATTTTGAAACCTCTGGTGTAAATTGGTTTAGACTAATTGAATGTGATTCAACTGTGCCAGTATGTACCAGCAAGGAATCTAGATAATTTTATAGATACTGTCCAAGGATCTCAACTAATGACTGCTACACTTCAATTCATTGAGCAAATCAATAAACAACTAAGGAAAGAATTATGCATATTGATTTGTAGGAAGCAACTTGAACTGGCATTAAAAAAGTGAATCAGGAGTCAGGGCAAATGCGAATTACTTTAAATTGTGCCACTCGCCCTGCATAATCTTGTTTACTTTACATGAGACCTCCAAAGCTTGCTTGCTTAGCACTGAAAAGAGCATAATCACTGACTTTGAGGGTCCAGCAGGAATTTCTTGAGATCTTTTAATGACAGATACTAAATTTAAATTGCCATTAGTATCCAGAGATACTGTGAGAGCACAAAGCAAAGGACATTCCTGTGTTACTTTGGGGCAAGATCTGACCAGCAGATACGAACCTGGACTTAAAAGTCAGGATCCACTTTGAATGAACAAAGGTGATCAGGAGACTTGAGAATCAAGGGCAGCCCTGTACACTGGGCAAAAGATGAGAGAGCAAAAGATGAGAAGGCAAAAGGGCTGATAGCTATATGGCAGCAGTTAAAGATATTAAGATAAGCTATATAGACAGCCTCTTCTACAGCGCAGAAGCAGCTGATCAAGAACAGCTGGCTAAGGAAAAGATCCCTTGGTACAAGGTCTTCTGGTTCATATTATCCCATTCTTTCCACACCTGCCTTTAGTTCTTAAAGACTGCCCCAGCCTTTCCTAAGCACCCAGTGGAAGATGATCTGCATACAAAGGTACAGATGTTAAAAAAATCTCTCCCTAGTAAACACTAGACGATTTAGAAACACAGTTCTGCACCAGCCACTAAGAAGCGGAAAAAATGACTGCTACTGCTGAACCCATGACAGCCTGGAATTTAATTTCCATGACTGATTGGCACCATTTTCTGTTAAGATTTGAAGGTGTTTACTGTCACGATCTTGTTGCTAAAATATTTAGGCATATCTGAAATACATCAGAGTAAAGAAAAGTAGTGAAAGTAAATAGGCTAAAATACTCAAGCTTAGGAGAGTGAAAAAAATACACACACAAAAAAAGAGATAGAAGCTCCAGCAGCTACAATGAAGCAGAAGTAAAACTAAATCTGATTTAAGGAAAGAATCCTAAGATGCATACACATACAGGCTTCCTGAATGCCACTCTCCACAGTGTTAAATTCACCAGAGGTATCTTATCTCAGTTCATCACTGCCCATTTGGTATTCAGTTATCCATGTCATTCTCCATCTCTTTGGCAGGATACAGATACTGGCCACAGCTGCAACATGTTGAGCACAGCTGGCTACCAATCAGCTGGTACTGCTGTTTGCTAAAGACTCCATCATGCTTGCTACTTTGCTGATAGCTCTTCCCAGAGAAAAGATTAATGGCCTCAAATGCCATTAACTAGTTGCTCCTACTTCTATTTTGCATTCTGCTTTTACAGTTATTTTGCATAGTAAAAGCATGCAAATGGAGAATTAAATGGAAACACAAGAAAACATGGGAACCTTGATTTGGTGAGAAAGCACCACCTTAAAATTCTCATGTATCTTCTGCTTACATCTCATTTGACTAACAGAAGACGTTTGCTATGTTTGACAAAAAGCCTCCCCTAAAAAACAAGAAGAAAAAAGATAACTTGTGAAACATGTAAATAAGATAGGTCTTCAGAATCTTCCTATTGAATAAAACTGTACACTGAAGTAAACTGAGTATGCATGTGTGTGTTTGTATCACTGCCCTCTGCTGAATTTTAAGTAGAATATATTCCTGCACGTTCATTTTGAATTGGATTAGTACTATAAATTACTCAAAAATTACTTGAAATGTAACTAATTAGAGGTTTGCCCTTCACTGAAGAGAAAGAATTCAGTGCTTTTGAAGCAGTAGATCTGAGTTCTGTAATCATCACATTCAACAAGCCAGTCCATAAAGATGGTGTAACAACTGCATGCCAGCCCAGGTGGCCAATGGCAATCTGGGTAGCTGTTTCTCTAAGATTTGGGATATTTTAGTGGTGTTGCAGTGGCAACATGCAAATCAAACAGCAGCGTTTTACAACTGCCAATTATTCCTACATTTCTAAGCAGGCAGGTACACTGTCTTCACTTACTGTGAAATGAGGCAGGGGAACCAAGTTTTATGCCACAGCCTCCCTTGCCTCTGTTCTGGTACCTGGCATGTGAATATGGCAGATTCAAGGCTGTATGGTGCATCCCTGTACCCATATCATATGATGACAAGCATACGTGCTGAGTTTAGGAGGCTCTAGTAAGAGGGGAAAAGAAGGAGGTGTCTATAGCATAATCCATTCTCCTGGTAAATCTGTGCCTACAGTGTGCATGGTGGGTTTTCTGCCCTTTTGTGGTATTTCCTTCAGTTTAACCAACTTTTGATTTTGACAATGAGTTAGGTTTTCGCTCCCTTGGGTACTGGCACAAGGGCTTTTGCAGAATAGAAACATTAATTTCTGTAACTCCTTTCCACCTGATTTACTCTGACTGCACATTTTCCAGGGATAGAAACTATTTGTCACTTTGTCTCTGGGTAGGCTCGCCAGGTTTGTGTCAGGTTTGGAGAGTAACTTCTACAAGTGATACACCACCATGAAAAAAAAGACCTATATAATTAAGTGCTTCTTTAAGAAACCTTATTCTATTGCAGTGTTTGCGCAAACTAGTTCCATTTTGTTCCTGTATAAAGTTTCTCTTCCAAATTAGAAAAAATCATACAGAAGTATAACTCCTTTGGGTGTGCACCTGCAAACCCACAAACACATATATGTGCTTTTGAATAGCTTGTTGCTTGCTTATGAACTCAAAACAGATTTCTGTTCCTACTAGAAAAGAACACTACACATTATAAAGTACCTAAGAAGCAAGGTAAGTTACCATTAACAAAAGCATTTACCCTCAGCACTCATCCCAGTGACTTCAGACACAGGGAGAAGTTTCACTGAAACACTTTGGGAAAAGGACAGTGAAGGATCATGGCCCAAATGGATGACAAAACAGTGACACTATCAGAATATGCTTCAGAGCTGAGGACAAAGACACCTTTTGAGGCATTTCTTAAGCCCTTCCCAGTGAAAATAATGCCATTTTCTATTGAAGTAATAAGGAAGGGGAAGGCAGGAGCTGCAGACTAGTAAGAAAAACATTCTGATCATCCTGATGGGAGCAGGGGAGATACTTCTCCATAAGAAACAGCGAGCTGCAAATGGGAAATAGTTTCTCTCTCTTCAAAGGCTACCATTTGGACCCTGCAGGATGCCAGAGAAGTTGCTGGAGTCCCACTGAAAATTACATTTTTTTCTTGTCCATAGAAAGGGTCATGAGACCACTGTCAGAGCTTCCTTTCTCCACAGCCACAGAGATTCCATTTGTACAGTGGGAAGAAAGAAAGGGGCAAAAATAGGGAGTAACGTGCAAAATACAATAAGCCGCTGAGTGCCGGAGGGGAGCTCGGTCAGCTGTAAGTTTGAAAGCTTATGGACTGGCTTCCTTGCCAATTTGTGATGGAGGAGAGGAGAAGGGGGATGAAGAAGAAAAGGGAGGAAATTTTGCAGAGCAGTAAATCTCCATTTTTTTGTTTAGTACATGGGTGGTGAAAATTGCAGAGGAAAGTAATTTGTCAATAAAAGATGATGGCTAAGGATGCTGAGGAGGGGACAGCTTAAGGATATGGGATACCTAGTGGTTTGAGGCCCACAACTAAGTTAACAGGGCTTTAGACCACTACAAGAGGCAGCAGTAACAGGCAGTAACAGGTTAGGCAGATGAAAAGGCTATGAGAAGACAAGAATACAAAAAGAAGAAAATACTGTTGATACATGCACTTATGAGAAGACTTCATTGATTCACAAATTGAGGGACAAATCCAAAGAGAAATGCTACAACCCTTGCACCATCCAGTGGAGCAGCAGGCATCCAGTAATGCTGAGGATTTCACTGTAGCACTGAGGCTGTTATTTGTGAGCTGATGACACCCTCTACCCCAATACTTATATAGTCCATACCAACATGGCCTATGTCTGCTTGAGCCACGGACAAACTGTATGGAGAGGCAAAGAAACAGTGGTGCTTCACTCAAGGATAGTTATCTTTGCCCCTGGAATATGAGGTAATAAGCTGAGAGATATTCCAGGATTTTTGCCCAGCACAGTGTTTTAAGTTATGCTTGGCCCACCTGGTGGGCAGGATCTCTTGTGTCCGCAGGGTTGATATACTCCCCCAGTTGTCATAACCCACTTTAGCCTTGCACACAGAAAACAATCAATAGTGGCTGAACCCCATTACCAGCATCATTAAGAGGGCAGGCAGATAATCCACCCCCATCCCTGTGCATTAAAGTAATGAAGTTCAATCTGCCCAGGTCTACCACCCAGCTTTGTCCTCCAGTGCTTTCTGGACTCTTCACAGCCTCATAAACTTTGCCGTATGAGGCTACTTCAGTTCATCTTGGCAGAAGTCAACCACTATATCCTTCTTCCTTCTTTCTACTTCCAAGAAGCAGAATAAAACTTCTAAGGACATGACATCATACAAATGTTAAGCCAATTTGATATTACTAAGGGAACCCAAATAGGAGTCTCACCTCCTAAATACAGCTCTACAACCTTTTTCCAGTGTTTGGAAGAGAAAAACCCTGTTGAAAAAATACAAAAAAAACCCAACCCCCTCAAAAAAAACCCAAAAGAAAACCCTAACAAAACGTCCCAAAGAGGATGGAGCACGTATCACAGTCATTGTTTAGACCCCAGTGAATCAGATGCATTTGTACCACAATTATTTTTTCCAGCCTGTCTTAGGAATCCCCCAAAAGTCTATTTCACAAATGCATAAACACACAATTCCTCACATAATAGACACAATACCTGCTCTAGGTCTGCTGATGTTCTTTTATTTTCTCCTGTGGCATCTCGATATGGTAAAATGAAGAGTTCAGCAGATGTGGGTAGACCAGGGAGGACTGCGACCAGAATATGTTTGCTTGAAATACTTGTTGCCTGATGCATAGACAAATAATGGTCAGATAAACATTGGGGATGGCACTGAATGCTGAGATCTCCTTTGCTAAGGCATCACAGTACTCATACAAATGATGTAGGGTATATCTGATACAATAGGGAAAATCTTGTTAAAATCTACTGCAGGTAAAATGTCAGGGATTCATGATTTCCTGATCTAAGCTATTTTACTATTCTCCAGTAGAATATGCAGGGTCCTAAGGCAACTGTTATAATCAGGCATGCTATAAGGAGCTCATAATTAACAGTTGCATACAGTATGATTTGCTTTGTCTAAATTTAGTTATTTTAAAGTTACTGAGTATACCAAGTTAGTCCCCAAGGTTGTTCATTTAGCCAGCTGCAAGAAACCACATATTATTGGGCAAGAATATGTGGGCAGAGCTGCATTTTAGAGGTATGTTTAGCTAAAACATCTTAAAAGCTTTGCAGAGACTCAGGGAGAGAGAAGATGATGAATCAAGTTTGAATCCCAAAAGCCAAACACATTCTTACTAGCTCAGTTCCTGGGTCAATTCCACAAGTTAATGAGGACCTTTTTTATTCTTTTTTAAGTATTAAAGATTGTATTAATCTGCAAATTTTAATTTTTTTTTCTTGTTGGCTGAAAATCTCAAATAAGCAGGTAAAACTCAAAGTTCTCTTCAACACAAATTAGCCAAAATTCACAGGCATCACTACCAGGGTTATGTTTGGTCATGTGTTTCAGCTGCTGGTACCATGACCTTACACAACCAGGTTGCAGAGTTATTCTACAGAAAGGAACTAGTTTGGCCTTCAGGAAGTTTTGTGAGTTGAAAGGAGGAGAAACAGTTTGCTCAGTCTTCCTCCATTAACTCCTTGTATTGTGGATTATCTGGCAAATGCATTTAAATCTCAAGATCCTGATTTACATCTTGTTTCCAAGTGCTGAATTTAGTAGATCACTTTTAAAGTAAAAGAAAAAGAGCTCTCAGATATAAGACAGACCACAGCAGCTGGATGCAACACAGAGATTCCCCTACAGCCAGGACTTGCAACCCTCCCAGACATTAAATGGACCTAGACCTCATGAATTCTTCTCCCTAGTGGTTCAAAAGCAGCCTTGGAGCAGCTGCTCAGTGAAGAAAACTATGGATGGAGGACAAGGAGGCAGCAAAACTGATTACAAATCACCATTACCTGAGCTTAGTCTGTGGCCATCTCATGTGATGTGATTCCCTGACAGTCCAGGGAATACCCTGTGGAGCTATGTAAAGGGAACCCTTCATCCCCACAGCACACCAAGGAAACGCATGTAGTGTTGCTGTTGTTGGATTTGTTTTGTTTTGTTTAATGTGGATGTAGAAGAACTATAACAACATGAAGGTCTCATACATTCTTTCCAAGTATTCTGTGAAACCAGAGCTTGCATTGTTTGTGCTTGCCTAAGAGGTTGCTTTAAGATGTCAACAAAAAGACACAGTATTACGAGTTAAAAAAGTCTTCCTTTTCAGAGGCTGGGAATGATTTTTACATTTTTCGGTCTGGAAGCTTTTTGGCTGATCTACTCTGTTCATTTGTGTGTTCATCAAAAGTGGGAGACAAGACTCAGAAAGTCAATGATGTGAGCAAATAATAATGATCACAACACAAAATAGGATATTTTGTGATAAAATGAAATCATCCCTACACGCAGAGATTTTAGTAGAGAACTTTAATTTCTTATGCAGAATTTTTATCCAAGTCTATGGTACTTTGTAATAAGAATGTAATACTTTAATAAAAGTTCATAAAAATTCTATAACACAGCTATAATTTCCTATTGAATTATTTAGTTATTCAACTCATTTTACACAGTTTACTTAATTGCTGTAGAAATCTATTGGTTTTATCTTTAATCTTTACAGGAACCTCTCACAAAGCCTTGTTTAAGCTGAATCATTTAGCTATATAGAGAGGGATAATTAGATATCAATTTTACTATTTTTTTTCACTCCAACAACAAAAAGGCTGTGTTTTCACTGTTCTGCTTTTCGAATGCAGCCTTGGTACTGTAGATTTATAATCTTTTTATTTTTTACATCTTGATTTTGTTTTATTGAGTTGTTTATGCTCTGAAAATTCATCCTGAAGATAAAAAGATCCTTGAATACTTGATGCAGACATAAAAAAGATAGAAGAAGAAGTTCCAGATTTTTTTTCTCCTTTCCTCCTCACCTTCTCTCTATTAAGGAAACTGAAGAAAAAAAATCTCAGAAACAATCCAGATGAGTTTGTGTGCACCTGATTAGTGCACAGCATCGTTCCAGTCTTTCTGCATAGGTGATGCCATGAATAACCATATAAGCTTACTAATAATAGCTATAAGACTTGTATCCCTTCCAAATCTGAGTATCTTTATTTTCACAAAGCAGAAATCCTGTTTCAAAGAGTTCCTTTTACCATCTTTTTTCCACTGAGCTGAGAAACCCCAGCTGTCTCTTTTGACTCTTTTTACCCTCTCAGTTTGAAATCCAAATCTTCAGCCACATAATCTGCTGTCATTAAAAAGAACATATTGAAGGCTGATTCTGAGCAGCAGATTGTCATAAGATGGGATAATTTAACCTAAAATTTAGCATTCTGGCCTCAAACACTAGCTGAGTCTCCTTTTATAGTTGGTAGAAACAGAGACGCCTTGAGAGAACAGCTGATCTGGTCGTAATGTAGGCAAAAAGCAGAAATTAGAATGATTGCAACACAGGTTATGCATATTGCTTACCTCCACCAGAGCTCTCTTGACTACTCTACTGATGTCCCTTCTCCACTCTGGGATATCTGGGTTGTACTCATCCAGGTTCGGAGAGAATGATAACCGCAGGGACTGAAATTGTTCTGCAGATACAATGACATGGTGATGAGTAAAGACTGTAAAATGCCTTAGTGCCAAATGAATGGGCAAAACCTAGTGAAACCTGCTGCAGCTCATATTTTGCTTGAACAGTCTGCAGTGATGCACAGACTGTCAGAGAATCCAGCAGTGTGTCCCAGAGGTTCACTGAGAGATTTGGAGAATCTGAGAGATTCACTGCTTGAGTGTCATGAAACTGAAAGAGGTGATCACTCCTTACTTCAATGGATGAACAGCAATGGAAAGGGAACTGTGCTCAGAACATAAAGTAAATGTTACCTTCTCTTTGACTTCCGAAGCAGGCAAGCCCTGTGAAAGTAAGCTGTGATTGTACACTCATAGACATGCCCCAAATACTTGAAATCTTAACTGGAAGGGGACAGGGATAAAGGTGGGAGAGGACTAGCCTTGGAAAACACACTTCTTAATCTCTGTTGCTGCTAAGAGAGATTCTGCATTGATCATTATGACCATGTGCTTAGTATAAAAAGTTAAAACTGAGATTCCTTGTGGTTTTTAAGCTTCATCTACACATTTGTGTGCCCTAACTGCTTCTGAGGCCTGAATACAGTATCAAATCAGTACAAATTTCTGTACAGAACTACAGCACACAGCACTGACTTACCTTTCAAGCTAAGCAGCTTTTGCATGAGTTAAGAGGCCTCTGCTGGCCAAGAAGGGGGAAAAACAGCTTGCAAAACAACCTAACATTTTGACAGTTATGTAAGGATGACCAAATAGTGTTAGAGCAGATGCAAGGGCTCTGGGAAGGACATCAATGTTCCACAGTCATCCCAGTCTAGACCAATGCCAGTCAGGTGCTCAGAGATGTTATGCTGAACTGATAATACTGGAACTGAGCTTATCGTATCACTCAAAGCATACTGGAATAAAGACCTCATGTTGCTATCAGAAAATCTGGCTTTCTAGCTCTTTGACTATGGAGAATCCCGTGTGAAATGAAGAACTCACCATACACAGCAATAGTCTTTGTATCCTGAAGAATTGTGTTCCCGGCTGAGACCTGAACGGTGATGGTATTCATCCCTTCCACAGAAAATGTGAATGTGATGCTCCCTTCCAATGTGATCAGTGGCTGCAAACATATTAGAAAAAAAGAAATTAAGTTAATTTGACTGGAAATGAAAAGCAAAAATGAGTTTGGTTCTCTATCCTATTGGGATGGGTTAGGGAGTTAGTTCCAGCTTGGAAACTTAGGATATAGAAGAGGTCCCAAGACCTGGAAGCCAATTTTCTGGGGAGAACCCAGGAATCCAGATGAGGATGTCCTTCTGAAATTTAAACTGAGGTACCTGTAATTTCCAGAGGAGATAAGTTTTAAGTTCAGGTGCTCAGGTGTCACACTCCTTTCCCAGAATTAGCTCTAAGTCACTTGTTTGTTCTGCCGCAACTCAAGGAGGTTGTAACAGAACCAGGAGGCAAATTAGATTTCTGATTTGTTATCTTTAGACATGGAGATGTCGTTTTTGGAAAGTGATGATGTTTAGTGAGAATACAGATCCCTTCACCTTGTTTTGGTATGCAACCAATTTATCAATGAATTGTGTCCTCTTGCAGCAGTCTCTGCTTTAACTTATGTTTTTGCTTATTAATGAGCAGGGTGAGAACTTCAAAGCACCCAGTATTAAGTCAAACTCTGTTGCCATTGTAGTCTGTAGTCAAACTCTCACTTCAACAAGAACAGAGTTAGACCAACTCTGATCACTTATGAGCTTAGTAGATCAGAGGGAAGGTTAAAAGGTGACAATCACAGCCTGTAAGTACCTCTAGGGGAAGATGATTTCTGATAGTACAGAGAGTTCTTTAATCTACAAACAAAGACATAACAAGATCCAACAGCTTGAAACCAAAGCTAGATACATTCTGACTACAAACACAGTGCACGTGTTCAATGCTCAGGATAATTAGCTGCGGGGAAATAGTTGGGGAGCAGGTAAAAAAAGAAGCAATGAATTCTCCATCATCTGAGGGGAATTATTAACACAAAAAAAAAGGAGTCAGTTCTGCCTTAATCACAAAGAGTTAAATCAAGCAGAAGGTACTGATGAAACCCTTGGACCTGCATTATACAGAAGATAATCATGTGTGGTTGAAAGTCCCTACTGGCTCTACAAAATCCATGTGAATCTCTCCCCTCAGAAACTAGTTGGGGTCTCCAGGTACTTCAAACACAAGGACATATCAAATAACAGTTACACTGCCTATGCAGATTTTCCTACACTACAAGCATAGAAGCAGTGGAATGTGTTGCATACTGTTCTCATATCCAAGCGGAGCCTAGAGGCAGGGACATGTGTTTGGAACCATTTTATCCACCAGTAGCACATGATAATTAGGTCTTCTTGCACATGCGGTTTAGCATACAGTGTGGGGGCTCAGGATTGGGCTCAGCATATTTAAGGGGAGGCATAGAGCTGATGCAGTCTCTTCCCTTGTTAGCCACCAGAGAAATGAGGTTTAAACTCTAGGGCTATGTAAAGTCACTTCCAGATATAAAACCAGCTTCAGTTTGAAAGGTTAGTTTTCTAAAAAAAATACCACAAATACCAAAACCCCTGAAATTTGTTGTTGTTTTTGAAGAAGGGATGGTGAGGAAAAACATACTTAGAAACTCCTCTGGATTTTGATTCACTGCATCCACCTTGATGAAAATGCAGGAAGAAAGCTATTGGCAATTTGCATGAAATAGCAATAAATCCTACAGCTAAGTCACAGCAACAAACACAAAGCAGTTCTTGCATTCCAGCATTGATATATCAAAGAACCGTTAGTTTCTTGGTCTCTGGATTATAATTTTCTTTCATGACTATTTAGAAGCATTACCAGACCCCTCTCTCCCTCCCTCCATAGTCAGAGAGCTCCTCCAGTATTATTCTGACCTCGGTTCACAGGGAATACAAACCTCTGTGTTGTTCCCAAACCACCAGACATAAGTAAGTGTTCCCACTTGGCTCGGCCACAGTACTGCTGTGGCATTGACCTCCTTGTTCTTTGTGGTGACAAATGGTAGAGATAAGTGGACATGTTCCAAGGGGCCTGCAGAGACAGAAGCAATAGGTGAGTCCTTCCTTCATCTGAAATAACCTGAGGGAGAATGGAACTGGGGGGAATCCACTGGTTTAGGGGAAAGAAGTCCTCCTGATCACAGTGGGCCATAGCAGTTAATGTTTCAGCTTGGTGCTATTTCTAGAGAGGCAAGCTTAAATCTGTTCCTCATAGAACAGGAGCTACCCATGTATTTGGACCTGAAAAACTTGGATGAATGTCATATGCTAAGGGATTTTATATATGACTTAAACAATAGAGGCAGAGCCTTGTTACGTGAATATGGCCTTCACCAGCAAGACATAAGGATGTGCAAGACAAATCGCCTCAGTGATCATGAAGCATCTCTGCTGATGCAAACTGCCATGATTTGGTGAACTTAAGCAGTGGTATATCTGTTTATATCAGCTGAATCTCTGTCTGAAGGCAGCTATTCACTGAGTGCCTTAATTTTAATGTTACCTTATACTCCCTCCTTTTCCTCAATGAACTCTTTTATTTCTTTAGTATAAACAGAACATAATTCATTTGACAAGTGACATTATGCCCAGGGTTACACATTTCCCATCTTCTGGAGACAGATGGGCCTTTGTTGTTACATCTTGTTCTGCAGATTATTTTTTAAAATGTGTTCTGACTGTTCACTTAAGAGAACAAAGCAATTGTCCTGAGTGACAGAGAAAGAAAAGAAAGAAACCCCAGGGGATATGGGTTTCTTAAACAAGTTAAGGCCACACCTACATGTCCTACATCTGCAAGCTCCCTGTGATGATAAGAAAAAACACAGCCCGGAAGGATTAATTGTCCATATGGAATTGAGATGCGCAACTAAAGGATTTTATATATTTCAGGAGAGGATATTTCAGGACATACCCCATGCACACATCACCACTTAGACCTTGCTTTTCAACCCAAAGGAACACTACCTATTTTGGAGAAAGCACCCTATACTGCTACACAGCACACACAGGCGCAGAGAGATATGAAAACATTTTCCAAAATCAGACTGTATAAACAATGCCAGAATAAACAAAGACCAGTGTTTCTGACTTACTACTGAAATGCAGTTTACTCTGAGCTGTAGATACAGCCACTGCTTAACCTGAAGCAGCCCAATTAAGAGTTATCCACGATCAGACTAACTAAAGCCTGCTATAGACGAGACCATGGCTCATTTTCTTTTATAAGCAGCAGTCAACACTCTTCTTGAAAATTCATGAGAAGCCAAAATTTCACCCTTATAATTTCAATGGCATTCCCCTGCTCAGATACATTTCCATGATAAGGCTGTGCCTGCTTTCAGCAAGACTCTGAGACCTGAAAAACAGCAGTTTGTCAGGATAGATATTTTACAGCTCTGGTATCCTTTGGGATGTTTGCCAAATGCCCAATGTCAGCACAGTCCTCTGAAAGAATACATTTCCTAACACCTGATGCAGTGACAGCATTGACAATGGAGCCCATGTAAAGTCTGATACACTAGAACATAACTGCTCTGAACATGTCTCAAATGATCCTGCACTTCAGAGAGTGCCCAGCATCTCCTTGGACCTTCACCATATGTCGGCTAGGAAAAAACATGAAAGAATAGCTAAAGGAAGCCTAATCTGCCTGTTTCTGTGCACATAGCTGATGGGTCAAAGTGGCTGAAATGCTGAACTATTATCTGGCCAGCAGATGGGGATAGCTCACTCTGGATAGGCCCTTAGCTACCTAGAAGACTGCTTTCTCCCGCATCAGTTTGAAGAGAACTCATTTCTGAGTTTCATGCAGGGCTATGGAGATTACAAACCTTCTTCTGCCCCAGGACAAAACTAGGTACAAGTCCCAGGCAACAGAAAGAGAGAAGCTCCTCAAGATGCTCACTTGGACAGGTGCCATTATTCTGAAGCATTCAGGCAAATGCGTAACAAACTTTCCAGGGGAAAATTTTGGCCTGTCAGGACAGTCCAGAGACAGACGATTGGCTGCAGAAGCAGTTTATGTAGAATTTACTTTCCACCCACTCCAAAATGCTCCTGTCTTCCAATAAACTGCATTTCTTTATCCCTGGACCAAGTGCAGCAAAGGCAGTGCTGATGTGCACTGGCCCTGCAGCTGCAAAAGGATGATGAGGGCATGGAATGGAGGCTTTACTCTTGTGTTTGAGGTCACAGGCACTGTGGTTCAGTGCCTGCAGCTCTCCCCTCACCAAGGTTGCTGGCTACAGAGAAGGGTGTTGCAAAGACCAGATCTGACTCCACATACTCATGTATTAATGCTGAAACAAGGTGTCACCCAGTAAGCAGCCATTCCCTTGTTCAGGCCGCACACTTCTTTTCTGTGGATCTTAGCATACAGTGTGTCTATTGTAAGGACAGACGTTTTTACAAAACTCTCCAAAGACTAAGCTCATACGCCCCAAGCAAAGAGCTGATTGGCAACGGAAGCATTTAAACAGGATTTAGAAACTTTGTGGATCTAGGTGTTAGGCTTTGGAGGGGTCTGGATTTACTGTACACCTCTGCCCTCAGCCAATCTATTGGTAGTCTGAGTAACAATATGCTTGGTCTGCAATCTGTTTTGAAGTCCCTAATTCTTGTAATGAAGAAAAAGGTGAGATGTAGCCCTTGGAGCTGACACTTCTGCAGGGGCTTAGGCACATGTAATCCAGGCCTGGCTGCAATGATCATGCAGTATTTAAGTCTTATGCTGGCATTACCTATTCAAAACACAGAAACGTACATATCAGCTGCTAAATCACACAAACGTGTCTGAATATTGTTTATTTCATCTACTTCTTAAACAATCAAAATGGTTCTTCAGCTTCCAATGTCTCAAGAAAATGGATTAAACCAGCTATAAACCAGAAAGTCACTACAAGGGAGAATGAAGGCTGGACACCTTCCAGCTGAAGGTCTTTCCGAAGGGAGGCATTCAGGAAGATACTTGCTCCTGCTTCTCTAGTGCTTCCTAATAAACCCCCTATCTCCCACAGTCATACCTCCTACTGCTCCCATCTGTTGATATGACAGTGCACCATTAAAGAGCTGCCCTCTTCCACTGAAGAGGCAACTGCTTTCATGCTGTATCAATTAACTTCAAAACTAGAGTTAAAATATATGGAATGTGCTAAATTATCTAGACAGTATGTGGAGTTAATTTGGTAGAGGGTAAGTGGCATTCCTGTTATAATAACTTCAAGTTTTGGAATTTCCCTTTTTTTTTTTCAGTAAATCTGGCACAGAAGCACACAGTTGAAACACAAATCACTGACAATCCCCCTCCCGCCCCTGACACACATACTGTATAAAGAAAATGATGCTCCAAACAAAATCCATTAGGGATGTTGCAAAATTTCAGTAATAGGTTGACCCTTTTGCATTCATAACCATATGCTGGAATAAATATGAAAGAACACATTGCTATTTTTACGCAAGGACTTGAGATACATTTCAGTTGTAAATCAGAGCTGAAGTATAAAAAGGTTAAAAAGAACAGCAGAAGAGCAATGTGAAGATAATATTTTTTCTTGTAATACTCTTTTAACACCATGATTTTGGTTCCTATGACAACAGAAAGACTGAAATGTACTGTTTTCCATCCCAGAGGTGGTTGTATTTCATTAGCGGGCAAAACACATGTACAAACTAAAAGCCAAGGCTTTGAAAAGTGATTCAAGATCCTCAATGTCTTTGTTTTTCTAGAAGTGCAAACATGCTAATGAAGGTGTGTCTCAGAAAGGGCTGGACACTCCTTTGAGGTGTCCTAAATTAGAATATCCAAAATTAGAGGTGGAATATAGTTTAAAAAGCAAATGTCACTTTTGCTTGCAACTACTCTTAGTCTGGAGTCCTCTGCTGGAGGACAAATACTCATCAGATCCCATCACTCTGCTCCCGGTTGCAAAGCCCCAAATGTTATCTATAATGACAGCAGCTAGCAGCGAGTATGAGCATACATACATGTTACATGCAGGTAGAGGACAGCATTGTCAGAACCCAGGCTGTTTTCCACCATCACAGTCACTCGGAATATGCCCACGTTCTGGTAGATGTGCTTGATCCCATCTTCTGTCGAGCTGAGATTGGCATATGACACAGCGATGCCATCTCCAAAATCCACCTGAATGAGGGATCTCTGGAGGTCTCCCTGTGGTGATAGAGAAAGGGTCAGAATCAACTCTGCTTTTCTTCTGAGAGACTGGAGCAGTGGGGTGACCTAGACCAACCAGTGGACAGTCACAAGGTCTGCTGTTACCAGAAGAAAGGTGGTCATTTCATCAACTTTCTCAGTATTCAGTGAAGATAGTGACCCCTTCTTGAGCCTGACTCAGTTGCACTGTGAAGGTGTCCTCCAAGGTGTAGCCCTGGCTTTCCCAATCATGAGAGGTACTAGGGAATCTTCTGGAAAGTATGTTGTCCCCTTCCGCTGGGTTTCCTTACAGTGAGGAGCAGAGTTGTAGCGAGGAATGCTGTTCATGTCAGCAAGCACTCAGGACATGGGTAGCTACTGAGATTGCCCTGGGAGCCTTTAGAACAACCTACAATGTGAGCTTTTGCAGTTAAAACCATAAAAAGCAGAAAGATAAAACTGAGAAATCTTCAGGGAAAGGTCAACTATATCAAAGGGCTGGGGTGTCAAAAGAACTGCTTCAGCCTCACATGATAATGACAGCTTACAGCAGCTTATGCCTTGCTCAGTGGCCTGATTTAAAATGAGCTGGATTTGTATTTATTTCAGAACAGCTACCAACACTACTGACACTAAGTGGGACCCTTTGTGCCTGCCTCAGAAGAGAACGGCTAATGAACTGACAGACCTGATTAAACTGTTCTCCTCCTGCCTAGAGATAATCCCAGCAGAGTAGGTTTGTGGCGTAACTCAAGAATGCCATTTTGTGACATTATTCTCCTGGGCTGCTAATCTAGCATGTTTCAGAATTGTTACCATAAATTACAATAAATACAGAAAAATCACAGCCTGGAAACAAACAGAACAATCCTGAAACAGGCTTCTATCTTCCACTACTGAAACTGAATTCCAGCTTGGTACATGCAGCTTCATCAAAGTCTACATCAGTCACCGAGCCCAAAAGGCTTTTAAAACCCCAAAGAGGGAAGCAATGTAATTTCTTTATTCTGCTTCACAAATAAGAAGTATTTTTTTAACATTTTTTTGGTTTTAAGCCTGTTTAAAAGACTGAAAAGTTAGTCATGCTTGCATACAAAAGTCCATACAACCTACGTCACACACACACGAAACACTTGTAACATTTTCTTGCATCACAAGGCAGTGATATACTTATGATAAGGGCACTTTCTGACAGCTGAATAGTTACACAGCCTCCACTGACCTGCATAACAAATGTGGCTGCTATAGATCCTCTCGCTTTTAGGTAAGATGCTGTACCTTGTCTTAACTTTAAGCATTTTTACTCCTTGTGAATGTTGCCCACAGTGGCTCTGCATAATGCTATGTTCACGCTTGCTGGCTGTTGCTATGGAGCAGTTCACTCCGCAGCCTGGTGCGCTGAAGCAACTGCCACTGTCTGGAAGAATGCTGGTAAATTAATAGCTGAGGGCAGTTCATAAAACTGGCTGAAAGGATATTGAATTGATTTGATTGGCTTGAGTTCCTTTTTTTTTTTTTTTAATTTTGTTTGGTTTTTGGCTTTGTTCTGTTTTTCCCTTGAGAGGGAAACAGTTCTCTGCATGCCCAATTGCAATGAAAACTACCCAGGTAAATGGTTGGCATTGAGTAGGTTTCCACATCAGGAAGGGAAATTTTGTGTGTGTGTGTGACTATGGGAGGGAATTGTAACATAAGCTTTATATTCCTCATGTTCTCTCAGTCTTTTTATAACTTGGTGTGAAGGCAGAAATAGTCTTTGCCTAAACGGAAAGCAGGAAGACCAGAGCTGTACCTGGGGATGGCAAGAGAGAAATTCTCCCAGATCCTCTCTTTTCATAGGCTGAAGCTGTAGTGGTTAGACTGCATGCTAACTCAGCTCCAGATTGCCCTTGGGTACTTTTCAACCAAGTTTTTCTTAGTAACTAACATGGTAATGTCTGGAGTCCTCAATGACATACTGTCAAACCTAAGAAAGGTGCTTGAGCAATGCAAAATACTAAGGCCTTCATTCAGCAAGGCTTTCCGCAAGTTCTCCATTGGATGCTTTACTAGAAGTTTAACCACCTGCTTACACTGTTTGTGATGCAAATCGCAGAGCCAAGGGCTCCTACCTGTGTTGCACAGAGGATCAAGTAAGGGGATCAGGCAAGTTCTCATAAAGAGCCACGGGGAACAGAGAAGATGATCTTAAGCACAGTTATGCCCTTCATTGAACTGAGTTATTTGAAAGTATATGTGCAGTTTCAAACATGATGCGGTGGTTTGGGCACTCCTGTCTGTTTGACCAAGACAAGAGAAAGCATCAAATGGGATATGCCTCCACAGAAGGAATTGAACATACATGAGCTCCTCAGCTCTAAACCTCTTTCAGAGCTGGAATATATTCTTCCGAGCATGGTGCTGGACTCAGACCAAAAACAGATCTCTGAGGTACTCTTAGATGCCCTCCCAATTCTTCTAGGTGCATCACCACTAGGGTTTTAGACATCTTTTCCTACTGAAAAAGAGATGATATCTTCAAAGAGTAAAGCCATACTGCTGTTAACATGGTTAAAACTACACCACCACAGGGACCCTCCTGGCTTTGTCCTTTCAGAATATATTTAAGGTCATGCAGTTGAAGTCTGTTTCAGGTCAAAGTATATTCCTCTGCATATTTGAGGTAGCAGAGGCAGATGAAAAGGCTGACAGCATTTTAGAACACTCCTGAATCTGCAAGTGTCAAAATCTGTGCTCTAATGAATGGTGTTTGGTTTTTTTGGTCTTCATTTTGTCCATAGCCATGAAACCCCCAGTGCCCACAGGTACCGCCAGGGAAGGGAGCCATTTCTAAGGCACGCAAGATTTAGATTTCAAATTTTCTTTCAAATTCCCTAGGGAGAAAAGATACTGACAGAGACAACTGAAAATCTAATTAGAGAGCAGCTTCAACTGCTGTTCCCTCTGTCTTTTTCATTTGTCTTGGCCTTTCCTGGTTTGTGTTAAAACCCTGTGAACTGGAAATACATTTTCCATTCAGAAAGATCCAGGCTATAACACTTAACTGAAAATACCATATTTTGAAAAGCTGACATTTTAAATTCTAGCTTAGGAAGTGGGAGAAAAAAAACTGTCAGGAAAACAAAGAGGCTGTGTTTTGATATGTTTTAATGTTTCATCTGTGCCACCTAAGAGCACAGGCAGAATAAGAAAGGAAAAGAAAGCAGGTGAGCCAAAATAAAAACCCTTCCCATGCATCCCACACTTGATCAACATCAACTTCAGTGCCTCTGTCTCAGGCAACTGTCCAGAGCCACTTGCAAGGGGCTGTTTTACCAAGTGAGATGATCAGGTATTGGAACAGGCTGCCCAGGAAAGTGGTAGAATCACCCTTCCTGGAAGTGATCAAAACCTGTACAGAAGAGGCCCTCAGTGAAATGGTTTAGTGGCGGTCTTGGCAGTCCTGGGGTAATGATGATGATCTTAAAGGCCTTTTTATTTGTGGCAATTTGGTGTGTATACACATATCTTGCAAAAACCTCTCCTGTTGCTTTTTCCAGCTTCTCATCATCATTTTGACGAGCCCAATACTACATGATAAAGTTTTTCTTAAGCTTTTAGCTCTGTTAGGGCAGACACAAAGTTCCCTGCATTACTTCTGCAGCCACAGTGAAACACATGGGTGCAATCAGCATGGTGCTATGTTTGGGCAGCCTCTGTGGCCTTCACTGTAAGAGGTCTTTAATGCCAGTGCTCTTAGGCATCAAGGGAGAAATATGCCAAGATGGCTGCTTGTGGTGGTATCTCTGCATTCAGCTTCTGTATCTTAATCACACTGAGCTAGTCAACAACCAATTGCAACTGCTGAAAAATTGAAAGAACTTCTGATGGATGTTTTATACCTTGTACTAGATATATGCAATATTCACAAGCTTAGATATAACCTGAAATACACTGCCATCTTGATAAAAGATTTAGTCCAGACAAAGACTTAAGCATATGCTGAACTTAAAGCATGAGAGCTCTTTTTAGCCTGAAAAGAAACCCTGGGAATTAAAACCAAGTTTTCTAAGACCCCATATTATGCCCTTTACCTATACATTTGTTACTAAAATGTAAATCAGGAATTTACTGTTTTCTAAGGCATTTTCTTACTAAATATCCAGGGGGTTCCGAGCATACACAAAAGACTTTCTCCCTCTTTTCCTACCTCAATGCACATTTTCCTGTATCTTGCCAAAATAATCCTGGAGTGTAAACAGGGCCTGGATGCTCAAAAAACCTCTGTGAAGCTTCCTGCCTTAGGGTATATCAAGAAACAGCCTGTACAGTTTGCAACAATACTTTTATGCAGCTCTCAGTATTTTGCTGTATGTGAGAACCACCTAGATGGATTTTCTCTCATTCTCTCTGAATCTTGCCCAGAGGGCAGTAATAATTAATTTTCCTTATTGATTTCCAATACTTGTATTTAAATGAAAGTATTTAAACAGTGAAACACAGTTCAAGGTTTTAAATTTTGGTTCTCATGTTTCAGATTTCATTTTAAGTCTTCAATTATGCACTGACTTGTGCATCTTCCTTACACATGTTGATAATAGATTTAATTATCCTTTGCAAGAGATAGACACTGCTGCTGTTGGATTGTCTTGATGGATTAATGTTTTGTGCTTTCTTTAGATTAACCCTTTTTGGCATGTTCTTGTCACCACCAGGAAACATCCATCAAAGGTATCTGTGTTGCAATTGAACACCTACACATGGGATAACTCTAGCGTATGCCTGTTTAAAGCATATGCTTAATTTTAAGCAGATATTCAAGTCCAACTTGATCAAGAACTGAAAAACATACCTTCCTGTGTAAATTCCTGCTTTCAGAGAGATGGTTTTAACATTTTAAAATCAGAAACTGAAGAGAAATGTGCCTTTTATCTGAGCAAACAGGTTGATACTTTTCACATGTGCTTCTTTTTCTACACCAAACTAGTTAATATTCCTAATCAAAGCATTCATTCTGACTGCCAATTATGCTAGCTCAACTCAGCTGTGAGCTTTTTCTACAGGACTAAATCTTGTGCTCCACAGGAATCAATAAGTAAAGCCTCTCAGGATTATGCAGAATAATTCAACTTGTGTGACTGGAAGTACATTAGTAGACTGTAGTATTGTGTGTCATCATGAAGGCGAGGTCAATATTCATACATTTTCATGGAACTTCAGCAGTGAATTTAAAAATGCGTGAAAGCATCTGATTTCCCCCAACCAGCTTGTCATCATCAGTAACACAGCAAGTGCGACTGTAATTCAGAAATCTGGGGTAGGGGAGAGGGGATGTGCTGGTCTTTCATCTATGTGTTATTAACAGCAATGTGATGATATTAGTAAGATAAACAGCCATGATTCAGCATGGGCACTGAAAGTTAGGATGAAGGATTCCCATTTCTGTAATTATTACAAACTAACTTGTGATATCAAGAGAGGAAACACAGTAGGATACCATGAAAAAGTACAGACTATGCTTTTAAGTACTACTAGCTTTGCATCTTTAATTTGAGTACATCAACAATCAAAACAATCCTAATGCTAAGCTCATCTCGAGAGACTTCAGCTGAGTTGACTTCTGAATTGCACCAAATGGCAGTGCTGAGGTGGGAAATGCTAATGGTATTGTCCCCATAGCAAGATCCCCAGGCTCATTAAATGCACCTGGGACACAACGTACCTTAGTGGTTTGAAGTGAGAGAGAGTTCTCTGGCCTTACATGCATTCAGCACATAAATGAAAGGCATGGAGGGAATGAGGGAGAAAACAAAGATCTATTTTCAAATGAGGGAATATCAAATGGGGGAATGAAAAAGCAAAAAGTTTACGTTTCTTACTCAAGGTCATGCAGAAAGAGCTCAGGGTGCACCTGATGATCAGGAATGAGTTCAGATTGCCTGAATTCTAGCCCATAGCTTGAACTGTAGGGACAAATGATCTTTCCTCACACATTAGTCTAATACAAACATCATATAGCAGCAGCAAGTAGTCAAAAGCAAGCCAATGCCTACTCCCAGTCGAGTGACTTTGTCAAGTGAGAACTGAGGCAGACCTGGAATGTCAAAGAATCTTGGTTGTTATTTTATCAAGATAAAAAATAAATTTGAGGAGGCAGTTTCTCTGTGACTTATCTGTAATGAAAGAGCCAAATCCCTGAACCTTTCTACTCTGAATGTCTTTACTGTCCATCTCCTCAGCAAAGATGTATGAGCAATCAGATGAAACAAGTTTGAAAGCCATTGTGCTGAATAGTGTTGTTCTGGAGGCTGCAGCTTTCAGTGTCTGTGCTGAAAGCACAAGTGTCTGATGTTCTAACAAATAACTCAAACACACAAATAACAATTGTGTTTGTGACAGACAAGAGACCTACATGACCATGTGATGAGGAAAACATGCAGAAACAATACGCTTAATAAAATTGCTCTATTTTCTACAACAGAGCAGCAAAATATGTCAAGGACATTGGGTTGAAGAACTCAGCAGGAAAAATGGCTTTGTAATTTTTGGTTTGGGAGTTCTTTTGTTGCTGTGCAAAAATAAAGTAAGGATTCATGCTGCTTAGGCTGAGAACAACTCTATTGTTGAACGCTGCAGTGTGAAAGGTGCTAGCCTTGAGTCTGGGCATACAGCCCACACCAGGGCAAAAGATTAACATTTAAAGTGGCAGGATTTTGAGGCTATAGGAAAATTTGCTTTTAAGCATAGTTTTCTCCTGCACTGCCATTTAGTGATAAAGATGCTGTTGCTATTCTGCTTAGCTCAATAGAAATTTAAGAACAAAATTACCAGTTTAAGTATGGTGCGATCCTTATTAAACACTTTTGCAATGCTTTGTAAAATGGGACATATGTTAATTATAAAAGGAAGTATTGATGCTTCCTGGCTGTTGTCACACAATAAAAATATCATGATGATTATACCCGGATTAATAGGAGAACTAACCTGAAGAAACCTTTCCAGTAATGAGACTAAAGATATTAAGTGTGAGGTGACATTGCAAACAGTTTTAGAAATCCTAAAAGGCGACAAAATAGTTAGACCACTTTGGAAAGCATACTTACACTCAGATCATTTAAATAGGAGCTGTTGGTTGGTTTTCCTTTTAATGATATTTATGTGCTACCAAATATAAATGCTTTATAGGAATTTTATGTGAGTCAGGGTTAGAGAAACTGGGCCAGAATCAGCAATGCTTTACGCATTGATGGTTTTGGTGCTTCCGTTTGCAAAGACTCAGTAATTATTTTCCTTTTCTGCCTTCCTCAATAGCAGAACACTTCTGAATACCTTGTCTTTGTTTCTTTTTAGGCATCTTTTATTGATATTGTGTTATTGTAAGAATGATAGTCCTGGCCTTCAGCATCACTGCAGACACAAGCAAGATCTACAAGAAAACCCTGCACCATGGTCCCTGCCCGGGATTCCCACACTGGCATGAACACATTGAGTCTTTACTACTGCCATTTGCCTCCCCCTACTCTCTTAGTAATCCATTTCACTACAGAGATGCAGTGACTTTTCAGGACCACCAGTGAGCCTGCCTCTGCAGTTCACTCTTCTTTTCAGACCCAGGTGGGTCCTTAGGTGGATCAGAAAGCCCAAGAAAGATAATAGGAGTACAAATATCAAACGAACTCTTGTACCTTGGCTCAAAAGGGAGATGGGAGGCTGCAGCTCTGCACATCTGAAGGCTTCAAACAAACTGTCTCAGAGGATACAAGAGATGTTAAGATGCAAAGGAACTAAGACATGTGCAAAGGCCACTGCTTTTTTACATCCTAAAAGATATTAACTATGACACAAGCTAAAGGAAGAGTCCTCATCAGGTGTAGCACTTAAAGTATTGACCTCCACTTCAGAGGACAAGGGTTGAATAGGACATGTTTTCTTCACATGCCATTGGGAAAAACCGTGCATGCATACACAGACATATCCAGCCTTTTTTAACTTTGCCTGATGCCTTCCTTTCAGCAAAAATGAGTGTCAGAGATTTTGTGGATGCTGAACATCCTGGATCGTACTATGCTGTATACCCATGGAGGGCAGAACTAAATGGAAAATGGCAAGTTGTTTTGTGATACCTCTGTCATGTTTACAAGGAAAAAAAAAATCCCTTGGAGAAGTGGGGCTGGACTAAATATCCACAGGCTCCTTCTAACTTCAATTATTCTGTGATTCTGTGAAATCAGAATCTACTATATAAAAGGGTGGTTGTTCTTTTGCTGGGTTAATATTTCTAGTGAGTAGTGTGATTTTTGCTACTCAAAGAGTTAATTCAATAAAAACATGTATGTACAATTATACTGCTATAAACAGAGTTTATTCTCTTATAGTTTGCAAACAGCCAGGCAAATTTTCATCTTTGTTGAAGGTTTCTTTTGCTGCAACATCAGCCCAAAACCATTGCCAGATTGGGTCAAATTCACCTAAAAGCTTTGTTGGTTGCTCTTTATATTGACACATCTAGGAGCAGGTCAAGCTTTGTCTAGCAGGGAGGGTAATCAGAAAGGATGGAGGTTGATCAATACTGTTTCAGCCATCAGAGCAATTCCTAACCTCTTCCTTATCAGATAGAGTAAAAGAAAGCTCCCCTTAAGATCTCTTCAGGAGCTCGCTCACTCATCAAAACATGCTTTAAATTCTTGATACACTGCATGAGAAAGACATCATCTCCTAATGGAGAAGGTGTTGCTTCCAGACTCTGTTGGATGTTGAAGAAGGGCATCAAAAAAGGTTGGAATCTACAGATAAGACAGAACAACTCACAGCAGATCCTTGTATGACAGAGTGGTCAGGGTTTATTACAGGATGTGTGAGCTGAAACACTCGCAGAAGGAAGAGCAAGACATTTGTCCTGAGCTTCTCACACTGTGGGTGATGGTCTCTCCCTCTGACTACTGACGTTATTCTTTGTTAGCTTCTCATATCACCTATCTCTTTCTCTCAATCTGTTTTAAAACTTTGCTGAGAATAGAAAGGCAATGCAATGAAAACTTCATTGATTTTTTTAATTCTTTTTTTTTAAAGCCTAAGGACTTTGAATCTTGATTTGAACTTTTTGTTCTTCATCTTCAAAAACACAGAAATCAATAATTTATCCAGATGAAATTATATGTTTATACTGTTATGACTGCATCTACAGCAGTAATGTTGTATGATTGTCAACATTGAAATAAAGTGATCATGTTCTGGAGAAAATGAACATTCAGGTCAAACAACTGCTTCAGGTTAGGTATGATTTATTATACGCTATTGCCTTTACAAATAAGGACACCTGTTTGCTGGGGAAAGTGTCAATAATAGGGATGTAAAAACCTCAACACGCCCCTACAAAACTCAGCTCCAGAGGTCATCCTCATTTCTCTTTCTTCACTATAAATGGCATTTACTATGGAGAGGGTCAGAAGTAATTTCCATGAATGCTCTAAGCTGCAAAGGGATGTAGTGTAAAAGCATAGTTGTTTTAGGATTTATTAACCAGCTACACAGAAAAAAAGGTAGAATTTTAAAGAGGTCAAATTGCATAAGGAAAAAAGTGAAACCAGTTACTTTGTTAATGTTATTATTTGAGCACCTACAATTAAACATGGATGAAGAAGTGCTGAGAAGAAAAAACAGCCAAAAAGGTTTTAAACATCTTCTTCTAAGAATTCAAAAATGGAACAGAGGAGAACAATGACACACCAAGTTAAGTTACAGATGTAACAAAAACACAGGCTCTGATCAGTCTGAGTCTGCTTCACATTTGCAACCACTCAGACAATGCTGCTGCTGACATCTTGAGATTTCATCCACAAACACCTAAAGAATATGTACCAAATTGCATGATGAGAACAGATCTGCACAATAGATTACAACATTAGACATGTTTGGTTGAAAGTCAGTGTCAAGTGAAAATGGAAATTCGATTTCAAACACAGCAAGAAGTCAAAAGCACAGTTAAGGGTGGGGATTGGGATTCAAACCTGTGCTCTCCAGTTTTACTGTAAATTTCCCAAACCAAACCAGTTCCCAGTTTTTATCAAGGTCTCCCTTAATATCACCCTATGCACTTCAACACTGTTACAGTCATCTCCATACATCACCTATCACATTTTAGGGCAAACTCTACCCAGCTACACCGTGGAGCTGACTAACTTTATCCCACGCTTTCTTGGTTCACCTCTTCACCACTTTGCAAACTTTGTCTAGCATGAATCAGACTCAAATATAACCACAAGGCCTGGGATGCAACATAAAAATAGAGCCTACCTCCTCCAGTTGTACCAGGAAAGTGACGTTGTGCCCTTGCTCGGCTGTCAGTTTGCCATCAGATGTAATTATGCGAAGGCCCTGTGGGGCTTTGCCAGGGCATTGCTGTGGTTTTGCTGTGTACCGTTCTCTCACACCATCCGTGCAGTTATTAGAAACAACTTTCCGGTACCTGAAAAGGAAGAGAGAAACCTGTGGAAGATGCTGACAGAGAGTAACAGGGTTAACTGGGAGCAGGGAAGAAGTTTTGAGGACTAAAAGGATTGGAAAAAAACAGATTCACAAATACATTTTAGCATTTGTCTCAGCCAAGCACGCTTCATGTGCCTAACATACAAGTAATTAATACTGTTCTTAATGGCATGTAATATTTTCCTGCATAACACACCTATATACCACATATTAATAAACTGTTTAAAACATAAAATTACATTCTTTTCTATACTATGTGCTAAATAACTATAAAGTTATAAATATGATATACACATGCAGCACAGAATCGTATTCAGTTATTATACTGTTAGACATAGTTTGACAGCTTTTCTCACATACTCTCTAATTCAATCAACTGTGAGGCCACTTTCTGTGAAGATACAACTTCCAAGAGCTACAAAAATAAGAGTTGAAGAAAAAAGCAAATCCTGACTATCTCTGAGTGTAGAAAAAGCCAAAACAGCTTGGATTCCTTTTTTTGGTTCAAGCATTTGCATCAGAAATGAAGTCTGAGGTCAGTGTCTTAATTCAAACTACATCTTCCATTGACTTCCAAGAAGGCCAAAGAATAACTAGCATTCAGGCTAGCTGCCCATCTATAACTTCAGTTCACACATTTATCAGTTCATCTCTTTCTTCCGTTTTCCACCATTCTGCCTCACCTGATCCCACATGATTTTAAAAGGAGTCTTTTCAGAGACTCTACTGATTTGGCCTTGGTCTTACAATTTCCTCCCCAAGTTTATTTAAGGCATTTTTCAGAGAAAGCTCTAGACTACATATGATGGTGATTTGGAGTTCTGACTACACCCCAACAAAATCAGTGAAGAGGAGGTCCCAAGGGCTTCAGCCAGCTTTGAGACACCTATAGTAAGTGCAATCTCTAGCTGTCATAGGTTTAAAGTCCATATAGGTGCTCTAGCTAAAGTCTGGTGTGTCACTTACCCAGTGCTGTTGAGATAACTCTGTCCAAGGCTACAGTCTTTTGACAAGGAAGATGGGTTATACCAAAATGCTGGTAAACACTGCCCATTGCTGTGACGTTCATATCCATAATCACTGTTTTAGCATTAAAAGAAATGGTCACATTAAAAACAAAAAGAAAAATATAGGTGCTAGTTCATGCTCTCTACTATTGATACAAGTTTTGGGTTTACTCAACCTATTTACTATGATTTCTTATTTTTTCATTCCTAGAACAGACTCTTCATCCCACTTTAGCTTTTCTTGGGGGTGGTAGAGTTACCTTACATACATCCCAGTATAAACAAGTAGAACCAGACCAGCTAGTTTACGAGCTATTGCATCAAATGTTCTCCCTCCCCAGTCTAACAGTGCTTCTTGGGTTCAGCTCTAGATTAAAACACAATAAAAGCTAAGATCTAAGCTAAGTTCAATCACTGCTGTCTCAGTCATATCTTAGAAAATTGAAGTCCTAGAAAGTTAATTGTATTTGGAAACTGTATCACATGAGCTGTAGAGGAAAATTTACAACCCTGAGAGAGCTCTGAGCTGAAGGCACTAAGAGTGTATTTGATAATGGAAAAGAAGGCTGCAGTCTTCAATTCTATTTTTGTTTGGAAGAGGAAATGCTACCAGAAATTGTGTTGAAAACAATTAGTCAACTATAATCTTTTGTCCCAGTTTGAGTTTAGCTATGACTAAATCAGCTTTTGTTCCACTAAAGAACAGTTCAAATTGGTTTTGATCCCAGGTAAACAAAGACGCTATAAAAATTGTTATTGTGGATCAAATAAACAAACAAAACCCCTCTTTAATCAGTATTCCATTCACATGTGGGTTTACTCTACAGCCATTAAGTAATGAGAACTGTTTTGTTGAAAATCACTTTTACTCCTGCTACTAAACTTTCTCCTTATCCCATAATGGAGAAGCTAAGGGGATATGGGGCCTATAAGGATGCTGGGGAGGGACTATTCATTGGGAACTGTAGTGATAAGACAAGGGGTAATGGGTTAAAAATTAAACAGGGGAAGTTTAGATTGGATAAAAGGAAGAAGTTCTTTACTGTAAGGGTGGTGAGGCGCTGGAATGGGCTGCCCAAGGATGCTGTGAATGCTCCATTCCTAGTCATGTTCAGGGCTGGGTTGGACAGAGCCTTGGGTGACATGGTTTAGTGTGAGGTGCTCCTGCCCATGGCAGGGGGGTTGGAACTTGGTGATCTTAAGGTCCTTTGCAACCCTAACTATTCCATGATTCTATGATTTTATGTCATTTCTGAGAACTGCTATACAGAGTCCACCAACTCCATTCCAATATTCCAGTTGCAACATGATCCTCGGTCTTAAAATTGTACTTCTTTGTAAAGCACTTTTTCTGCTTATTATCTTAAATGTTTTGGTATGAAGTAGCCTGATGCTCTAGGAAATGAGGATTAGGGCAGCATTTGATTATGTAACTAAAGGCTCATATCTGTATAAGCAAAGAGGCAGAGGGAAAAACAGGAGGCGGAGGAAGCACAATAACTTGATCACAGCTAGTGGAGCCCTTACTCCAACTTCTCCCAAGCCTGTCATAGGACAGCCATCAGCCCATGGCCAGGGTGAGAACTACTAAATCATCAATGGGAGATGGGGGAGCTAGTTGCTGCTAGGGTCATAAGAAAGGTCTGGGTACTGAACTAGTAATTGAAGAGATCAAGAAGTCTGAGGGAATGGCTACTGGTGTAAAGCCATATACATCTGGACCTGCTTGTGAGACCTGTTACGTGTGTGTATGTCATGTTTTGCCATAAGACAACTGGAGATGTCCGGTTGTCAGCAAATGGGAAGACAAAGCATCCAGGGGCTAGATACTGGACAGACCTGGGTGTCTAAGACCAGGTACTGGTGGGATCAATATTGCATATATTGTGCACATATTTTCCACAAATTGGATTTCATCCTGATGAACCTGAGAGGAGAACAGGATGAGGCAACTGGTGTTTCTGTGAGTGACGTGTTTTCTGTTTTTGCTAGTTTGTGTCACCAGATGTGTATATATGCATATATGCACTGTAAGTGCGTGCACATGTGTGCTTATTAAGAACAAATACTCAACCTTACTACTGCTTGGATCAGGGGACATGAAGCTGAAGCAGCCTTGCCTCTATCAGGTTACTAAATTCAGCATCTCCTAATAAGCAGCAATGTGAGCTATTATATTTGTAGACTAATATTAATAACAGTGGGAATGTTTAACATAATGAAGATTGTCTTTCTCGTCAAATGTCTTTCTTTCTGGACTAAAGCATAATGGTCTAAGACAAAAATTTAATGAATCATTATTAAGCAACTTTAGGAAGTCTGGTACTGACCTAAGGTATGAGATTAAGAAGAAAAATAAGATAATATTTTGCAATTTATTTTTGTTAAATTTCATATACTTGTTATCAAAAGCGGGACCCTGAGAAGAATTTTGTCACCTTTTTTCACTCCTGCCTGTAACTCTTCCTTCTGAACTAAGGAAAAAAATGTTTTGAGGCAATCTAGAAAAAGGCAAAATTAAAAAGATGACATTAAGCAAAAGAAAATTAAAGCTTCATCTCATTTAGGAAAACGCTTAAATCTGTTAAGACTGCACAATGCTCCAAAGGAACATTTTGGCAGCTGTGGTTCTTGGGATATCTACAATCAGTAACTGAGAACATAGTGCAGGAAACAGCAATGAAGTAGCTGACCTAAATGGTCTTTTCCTCATTTTTTCAACTGAATTTTCATCAGTCTATTTACTCATATGCTAGTGATTGAATGTTGCTTAATTGCTTTGCAAGCATCAGCCAACGTATTCTCCTATTGCCATGTGCTTCTCCAATCATCTTTGTTGGAATATGAACACTATAGCTTCAGAATACACTTTATAATGAAGAATAATACCATTCTGATTTGCTTAGAGAAAACAAACATTTACATACAAGTGGGACTCCTGTATTTTTGTAATTCGTCAACATTCTGCAGCACTATATTCTGAAGTTATCATTTGTCACTGATTAAAAAGCTGCAACACACAGTGTTCTGTGATCAGTTAGGTGACAACAAAGCAAAACAATACAGTGAAATCTGCCTCAGAGGGGATCAGTGCCTACAGTCCAATTTGATGCAGTAGTATTGTTCTGGGATTTTTTACTATACATGCATCTAGACTCATGCCATAATTTTGTTTCCTATTAGTACCTGCATGTCTGGACAAGCCAAGTTAGACTTAGCTATGCTTGACTATACTTGGACCATAATTCTCAAAGTCAGGAGAATGAAATAATAGGAATTTTCACAGCAGAAACAGTTCTAAGCACAGAATTTTCACAGTGTTGTTTTCAGGCTTGCAAATCATCTGGCTCATTAAGGCCCTACAGAAATATCATCCCAGTAAATGACATCAATTGCTGTTTCATATCTCTTTGCAGATGCACCAGACGCCCTTCACCTCCACAGTCTTGGAATCTAATGAATTTCTTGGCTACAGGCTGGTGCATGCAGAACACTGATGCTGACAACAAATTGCTGCTTACAATTTGGCACAACAGGCTTTGTAGCAATCAACAAGCATTAGCATCAGTTGGATTGCCATAGTATAGCAAAATCTGGAGACAGAGAAGGCATCAGCTTTAGACTGCAATCAGCTAGCCAAGTCATTGCCTGGTGACTGGGAATTGAAATTTGCATGTAGTGATGATATTTTGTGCCTGCTTGAAAAGAAGTCAGGTGAAATAGATAATGTGCCTATAAAAAAAAGAGTGGAACATTTACCAGCAGGGAGTGTTATTGTCAGTATGAAGCAGACTATATTGTGGCTCTCACTGATGATGATTTTACCCTGGCCACTTTTACTGGTCTAAACTGGAATCCTACTTGTTTTAGTCAAGTAGGATTGTAAGTCCTTCTCTGTAATTAGAGACAGATATAAATTAATTCCAGAAGTTCTGTATCCTTGCTCAAAGTTCACAGTAAATTCCCTTATCTAAGATTATGGAGACCTCATAGCAGCTTTCCAATATCTGAAGAGGGGCTTATAAGGATGCTGGGGAGGGACTATTCATTAGAAACTGTAGTGATAGGACAAGGGGTAATGGGTTAAAAATTAAACAGGGGAAGTTTAGATTGGATATAAGGAAGAAGTTCTTTACTGTAAGGATAGTGAGGCGCTGGAATGGGCTGCCCAAGGATGCTGTGAGTGCTCCATGCCTGGTGGTGTTCAGGGCCGGGTTGGACAGAGCCTTGGGTGGCATGGTTTAGTGTGAGGTGTTCCTGCCCATGGCAGGGGGGTTGGAACTGGATGATCTTAAGGTCCTTTGCAACCCAAACCATTCTATGATTCTATGATTTGCAGCACAGGTAATAATCAAAGGAAAAGAAATCCCTTAAGGAAATCTGTACTTTGAGTACAGACCTGACAAACATAATGTTATGGAAGAACTGTAAATCCATGTGAAATTCCATGTGAAATTATTAAAATACCGCTAGTTTAAGAAACAGAAAGAATAAGCCAAGTCAGATGAGTGACTGCCACGCTCATACCTTCTAAAAATCAAGACATGACTTAACATGCAATCACAGGACTTCCTTGACATTAACAGCTTCACCTTAACATTAGCTATGCCAGAAACTGAAAATTCTGCTTGCTATTTTGTATGCTGTGCTTTCTGAACTTTTCAGACATTGAATGGGGTGAATTGAGGCATTTGTGATTACAGTCACCTTTGTTCTGCAGTTTCCAAAAGCACTTGTGGAAAAAAATAACTCTGGCCACAGCTGTGGAAAAGTCTTACCACCTTCTTATTCTTTCAATACCATTTTCTACTACTGAACTATGATGCGAGTGTGTATCTGGGGAACTGTGCTTGCTTTCCAGTTCTACGGGATTTGACACAGGATTTATCAGAGAGAAGGATGGAGTCAGCTGCAGTTTGAGTTATGGATTGATGAAGACATATGATTATAATTGCATCAAAGTATTTGGAGTCAACCTGTACCATCTCATGTTAAAAGGGAACCTAGTATCCCCAGAAACTTTCCAGGAAATCCATGCCTGGTAGAAAACTAGGACCCTAAAGATGCAGAGGTACACTGTAGACTGCATGGTGAATCTGCATTTTCCATAAGCATTCAAAATGAACTAAAAATTCATTCCAAATTGCTATTCATTAGCTAACCAAACCTACCTCAGTGGTAAAACAAAGTTAGTTAACCTGATGTTGCAAATGTATGTGTATTTCAGAACGGGTGCCTGACTCACCTGATGAGTGACAACACATGAAGCCAAGAGAACCTGATCACATTCTGCCTTCTGTATCCCCACGGTTTGTCAGAACAGTTTCTCATGGTGCAGGACTCTGGTGTTTTAGCATAAAAACTAAACCTACCACGCAGGCCTCATTTAAGTGTCTCATTTATTTAATACAACAGAAAAAGAGCTAGCCAGATCGTTACTGATATCATCAGTGAAATAAATAGGCCTGATTCTCAATTGCACTAAGGCTTCTTTGTGCCTCTGTGGCTATACAAAGTCACTAGAAACAGTATCAAAAGGCTTATACTTCTCACAAAGGTGAGATACGGGAATACTGATAGAAGAAGCCTTCAGTATTAACGACAGTGGGTTCAGAGGGAAGACTGGTAGTGCGACTACCACTACTGAAAGTTTCTATTAAAGGACCTGGGAGGCAGGTAGCTGAAGGATGAACACCACAAAACACTTCCATCTGTGTCTAGGAAGTGTTTCTGTTGAGGAGATATTGCCGTAATAATGTCCAAATGGTGGGAAGGAACACAATGTAAGGAAACCTGGTAAATTAATGCTTTAATAACATACAAGTAATGGTGTCATCCATTTACCCAGATCAATTAAATGAAGAAGGACATTCTCGTTTCTAGGCCGTAGCTAGGACAGATTTGCCGAAGGCTTCTGCAGCTCCTCTCCACCCTATTCCTGAAGCACTATTGCCCTCTGGCTGCGAGCCTCAGCCCTGCATGGAGAATAAATACCCGCGGTTCAGCCCTGTCCTCCCCCTAGTTTTGGTTCTAGCCCATGATAACGGATGTCTACTGTCAGAAGAGTTCAGGTTCCCAAGGCTGGAGAAAGTACAGTGATTTCTAATGTCACTCAGTTTTGTTGCTATGCCCTTTTATCTGAGAGAGAACTACCATGGAATACAGATTAGAAATGAACCCTGCAGTTCTATGGTATCACAAGGAGAAAAAACATTATAAAATCATTATATCTTTCATAACCAGCAACTTTCCCCCCTGAACTGATAAAAAAGCATTTGCAGGATTAACAGGAAAAACACTGTTGTTTTGGTTTTTTTTTTCCACTTTACCAGACCACACAGATATCTTTTTTCCTCCAAGCTCTGACAAGCTTAGATAACTTCCTCCATACAAATTTAGTGTTTAAACAGCAAAGAAAGTCCTGCTCTGATAGAAGCAGGGATTATTGTCATCTTTGATTCTTTATAGAATGCCAGGTCCTGTAACCACTGATGTTAATATAAAAACCTGCTCAGTTTATTTCAAGATTGCAAAATCAAGTGTAGTCATCTAAGGGACTTCTCCCTGCTGGCGGATACATGTCCCCTTCAATCTCCTTCAGTTAAAAGCACTGCCCTGCAAAAAAAAAAGAGAACTAGAGACTTCAAAAGCACTGCTGAAATATCATCAATGAGGATGAGAAAGTGTTTCTTCCTTTTGCAGGAAGGACCCCACAGAGGACATCCTTCCACAGCAAGGATTCTTTCACTGATTTTCATCCAAATTCCTCTTTGGACCATATTCTGTGGGGTGCATTGGCAGTGAAGCCTAGTGCAGAGTTCAACAAGGCAGGCACTGAGTGCTACAGTGCAGCAGCAGCTTTGCATTTCTTAGCACAATAAAAGTGGCCTGAAAAGCAGAATTGTTTTTTTCTTGCCATTTCTTTTCTCTTTCCTTGGTAAACCTCTGTGTTCTGATCCCTGTGTCTTTTCTGTCCTTGTCAGGCAAATCTATAGCTCCGGACTTTGTTAAGTAGATAAGTAAGTGATGAATATTCCTGGTAAATATTTCTAAACTGGATGCTTAAAGCAAGGTTTCAGTCTTTTTTTCCCTCAGAGGTGGTGGGGAAGGAAGTTGAAATGAATAAAGTAAAAATCCAGATCCAAGGACTGCAGGAATAACAGAACTCAGAGAGAACTGGAGGGGATCACTACAGTTTGCTCTAAACCAAAACTGGTTCCATCAGAAGGAGGAAAGCCCTCCTAGGTCAGTAAGGTTTTCTGTTGGTCAGGTCAGCACAAAAACCTGAAGTATTTTTGCAGATATTTTTCTCAGGCAAATCTTTAACCAGATAACTTTCATCACAAACTCCTAATTCTGCTTCTTACAACAGATTTGGGGGGTCTTGGTGCATGTAAACTGTGAGAAGCTGCCATACAGCCCCAACTATCCAAGCTTTCTGTTAGAGATTCTCTCACAACTCAGCAGACCCGTTGCAGAAAGTTTCCTCAAAGTGAATGTAAAAGGCAGAAAAGCATGTTTCCCCAGAAAATGTCACCGTGGTACTTTTGCTCTGTACCTAGCAACAAAGGTTTGTAGCAACAAAGCACGCAGTCAATTTTAATTAAATAAAAATATATATTCTGAGAGAAAGAGAAGTTCTGGAAGGAACTTCTTTTTATCAGAAGTGTTTCATGAGTATGTCCCCCTTACAAGTGTAACGGGTTTAACTATCATGAGCCAAACCCACCAGTTATTTTATTGAGCCTGGCCATGAACTTGGCACAGCTTTGTACTGTATTCCCTACAGGAGGGTCAAAATCTTTAAGGAATGTTATTCCTGTTCAAGTGGGTTACTTTCTGGTTGGCTGCTATCTTTTTTTATGTTACCAGAAGTATGTTATACGGTCGAAATCCAGGACCTTTGGGCACCTAAATGATGAACTACACGCAGAACTGAGGCATCTTCTCCCTAACAAAGAATGCAGCGGAAGATGGGGAAACCATCAGGAAAACCATATTCAGAGAATCAGCTCCCAAGTATGCTAATTTTTTATTCTTTGGTGCAAGAAGATTTACTCTTCTGCAAAAGCTTCTTGTGATTCTGTGATTTTATACAGAAAATTTGATATGATTACAGTTATGGGAGGGTAAGAAGGGAAACACTGCAGATTTCCATGGTCCTGGAGTGGACTCATATAGCAAGAAACAACATATTTATGAGACGAACCTCTTCAGGGTGCATGCTACAGATTCTGGGTATAATTAATAACATGGCATAGACCTAGCAAGGGTGAGGCATAAGGGGTTTACCAGCACTGCCAAAGAACCATAATTTCTCTCTTCTGAGATACTCAGGACGGTCTCAGCCTTGGAGAAAACAGGTGATAAAAGATTTCAATAATGTGGTTCCCTGCCTTTTTTGTGCAAATTGCTGTGAGTCGACAGGAATTTCGAAATGAAACTAGAAGCTGAACATTTCATCACGCCATTCATAGCTCACCAATGGACTTCATTTCCCACAGCATACAGAAGAGAAGAAAATGCTTCAGGAGAAGATTAACCCAAATCATACTATCAAACATGATGGACCAAGTATAACAAATTACCCTAGAATTGCCTAATACTTGATTTCCAGAAGCTGAAGGCCTATTTTGCATATGCACGCATTTACTTTTACACATATATACATACATATGTGTGCATGTATGAAGAATTACTTTCATTTTTTACACACACTATATATGTCGTGACTTGGATACTGCTTTCACAGACACCTCTGGTCATTGCTGAGGTTAGATGTGCTAAATGGACCTTTTATCTTAATGCTGCACAGAGCTCAGATGTGATCTGGAAAATAGTTGTGTTCGGAATCAGTTTTGTGGGAGCCTTCGCACATTACAAATATCTTTTCCACCTTTCCTTCTTTTGACATACCTGCACCAACAAGGAGTAACCTATTTGGCCAGTTACACATTTATTAATTTCTACTCTCTGCAAGCCTATAGCCTCTCTAGTGAGCTCTGCATTGGTGTGGTATAAGGCACACAGTTCTAGTGCCCATTGCTCACCAGTCAAAATCTGCCTCTGTGCACACGCATGGCTCCGAGGTCATAGCCCCAGCATATTTTCCTTGCATGCACTTCTTCTCTGACTTGCGCTTCCTGTAGATCCTTTTTGCTCCCATGATGCAAGCTTCTCCCTGGAAACAAAACCAAAAATATCTCTCTGACACCCACCAGGCTATTTGTATCACCCCATTTTGCCAAGCCTGTGCAATGGGAGCTGTGACTCAAGGGAAGAGGATGGGAAGTCAAATGCCATGTCAGTACATGGCAACTAATTAAAGCTACTGAAGCTTTAACTGAAATTAAAACAGCTTTTCCAATACACACTAAGAAATGAGCTGAGGTTACTTACGTATCTGATTCAGTTCTGAATTTGCTCCAAAGCCAATGAGCAATTGATCCAGGCCCATTTCTCATTTATAGATTAGGTTTCACAGCAACTGAAAACACGGTATGATCCCTCTGCAATCTGAGACACAGAGCAGGTCTATTTCCTCGGCCTGATCTCTGGCAATAATTCTGTTCAGCAGAAACTAGTTATATGTGTAAATACCTTCCATGGACTATGAGTTCAGCTGATCAGGGTATGATTTGCTATGTGGATGGAGTGATGACTTTCCACTCTTATCCTCAGTTCTCTGCTAAATATTTCCATCTAGGGAATAATGCTCAGTCTTGCAATCTCAATGGAAAGGAAATGAAAAGGCCCGAGTCCATAGCAGCCTTCCTAAAAATAGTTCTGTGAGCTGAAAAGCCAACATCCTCAAAGACATACTGCAAAATCCTTGGCATTTTTATTTATGCAAGCACAAGAAAGTAAAGAACAAAATACAGTGGAGTCTCACTTGTTACCTTTCATGCTGTTAAAATCGCTGTAGGAAAGAGAAACTTTTCATGGTTTTGATTTGCCCATGAAACAGAAGGGCCCAAATGGCAACTGATGTAAAAAGCTGTGCCTCCTTGAATTTCAAGGAAGCTGTACTGATTTTTAAAACCTGAAGATCTAAGTCGTAACTGGTATTTTTAGCGTGGAGTTGTGCCTTGTGTGAGCAGCTAGTCTGAGTCAAGCAACTTTCATTTCATATTCATTATTAAATGCTTGCCCAGCAAGATATATACACAAAGACAACCTTTGATGATATAAGTGGGTGTTTTGCTCTAGACTTCAGTGAAGCTTTTGGTGTTTATATAACCACAGAATTTGGGCTATATTTTATTCTAACCTGATATAACACAGGCCATTGTGTCAAACTTGGTGGAGCTGTGAAGATGCCCCAAGGCAGGTACAGTCTGTGCAGAGCAAATTACCTTGCTGGGCACTAAAGAAATGGTTCTGAGAGTGATGCATCCAGAATGCAAAGGACAGGGCAACAGAAGGATGGAGGAAAGAGCAAGGAGGTAAGAATGGGGAAACTGGATGAGAGACGTAGGAATGAAGAAGTTCAGGACTCTCTCAACAGCAGTGTTTCTGTTGTTGTTGCATTCTTCAACTCTGGATAAATCTGAGCTAATTGCCTGCATTGAGAACAAAACCCAGAAGACAGCTGTTCATCTTTCAGAGCTCAGAGAGTGCAACCTGAGGTCAACACACATATGAAACAAAAGAGACCCATGCAGTAGGGGACAACCTGATACACCAAACAGGAAAAGACACTGGATCTTCTGATCTTTAACTGAAGAATCATTAGCTACTTCATGTCACATGCCACTCTCCTTGCTTTTTACCTGGCTATGAAGTTGCCAAGGCCTGTAGTCCTCTTCTTCACACCTCCGATCAAAAATGGACTTGTAGTCTACTTTTACCAGCTGCCACTCTGAGCGGTGGCTGAAATGTCCGAACACTCTACAGAACACAGCAGAAACAGTATACAGTAAAAGGCAGCACCAGATGGAGCCTGGTACTGACAGAGGTACGGTCACTCACAAATTTCTAACAGACATTAATTGCTTTAGGAGTGCCACTGATTTTCCTTGACTGATAGAGTGAAAGTTAGGCTGCTAAATATCTACAAGCCTCTAAAAAATTGCATGTATCTTTTACTCTGTGGATCTTATGTCAGGACCCAGAATGACCATACAGAGAAGACTTGGTGTGGGGCTGGACAGTTATACCTATAGGAGTCTGATATCTCAATTATAAGCACTGGGAATTCCTTCCACACAAATTAAATTCAGAACCTGAAAGGAAAATTCTTCATACATTTCTATGAACTCAGGTCAGCTTCCAAGCCACATATTTTGTTTATTACAGCTTGGTCCATTTTTTACAGACAGAAACTGAATTTTCCTCCTGCTTTTGCAAACCTGATCTCAGGTAAAATGTCACCGTTTCTGGCAGAGTGAATCCAGTTTTATTCAGCATGCAGAACGCAGCATGCCACACTGAAACTAAACATAATTTTTCATGGGTTGCTCCAGGCAACATTTTGTCATTCGTTTTTACAAAAGAATGTCTTCATTTTTCTGTGTCTCAGGTTTTGGGTGGTTTTTTTGAAAGAAAGTAGCAGCAAAAACACAGTTATAAAAATACCCCACAGTTTCTCTTCCAAATATTCATCTGTTAAAAGTAACTCTGCTTTAAATCACATTCAATATGAGGAGGCAGATTTCATGCTGATAAGCTAAATGGTAATGTTTTGCAGCTTGCAAGAAACCATGTTGTCATTCCTTCAATCATATCACAGATAAACATTGATGATTTAGCAACAGAAGACTGCATACTCCTGGCTTGAGACTGTACTTGGTTTGGTCCCTAACCAAAAATTCTATTCTGTTACAAGAAACCCTCATAAGATATTTATGATGCACTTCCAATCAACAGCAGCACAATGGCACGCTCACTTACGTCATGATGAGAGTTTCCTCTCCAGGCTCCCCTAAAACTCCATCTACAAACAGTGGGAGGGATGTGAAACTGTACTTGCTCCAAGATCTCCCTTCATCAAAACTTAACCTAGTGGAGAAAGCAGAATTAATGTCGTCTTTTCTTATTCTCCTTCTACTCTACTTGAGGAGACTCTACTCTATTACAGCTGCTACGGAGAAGTGGAAAGCAGCTTCTATTCTTGGATACTGCATTTTTAGTCCTTTAAAAAACTGTGGTTATGGGAAGCATCATAAATCAGAGCATTGATGCTTTTTAGGGCAAAATGTAGGCTAGGGCTAATTTTTTTTTTTTTTTTTTTTAATAAACCAAGTGATTTTGAGCATCTTATTTTTGGGTCCCCAACATAAGACATTTTAAGGAGGCTAGGTTACTGGAACACAAGACCTTTGCCTATTTTGACCAGCAGTCTTCCAGTGGTAGGTCTAAGTGAAAGCCTGGAACTACTCATCACTTCTTAAGATTTGGATCTCTGTGTTTCAGATGTTGATATGACACCAACTGTAGCAGAAGTAATTAATGCCTAAAAGTGCAAAACTGTATTTACTTACTGCAGTAACTCGAGAGTGCTAACTGGTGGGGACACTTTAGTGTTTTTGACTATATAACCCTGAATCTATTCAACAAAATTCTGGCTCTTAAGTGCTGCCTATCACATAGAAAACAACTTTATTAATAATTTTGAAAATAATGAGTTCTTTGGTAACTTAAAAAGAGACAAAGACATAATCCAGATACATACAACATAACCAAACTCAAGAAGCCAAGTTGTGGTAAACCAGGGAAGTTGTAGAATTGCATTGATAATATCTCAGATCTGGCTGAGCTGAAATTGGAATTGCTGGGATTTCTTAGCTTTGTCTGTGTTTGCCAGTATCTTAACTGATGTTTTCTAGACTGTAGCTACAGAAAACTCTGAGTGTAGTCTAACTGCCTACTTCCTGGCACCTGAAAAGAGGGAGAGCAGATATTCAGCACACATGGAGTTATTACCAGAGATGTCTGATAGGCAGAGATGTGTGTTTCATGGCAACCAGCACTCCACCTTGATCCAGGTACAGAACACTGTGCTCTTCCTCAAAGATCTGGGGAAAAAAGGGTATATTTGAACCTATTTTCCTTAGTGTCAAGAAAATGTCGCTGTTCTTTAAGTACAGTCATGCTGGAGGACAGGTAAGTGATAAGAAAATTACAGAGACATTCTGCATAGAGACAGTCCCTGGGTTTTGTTTTTTATTGTTTGGTTTTTTTTTTTTTTCCCCTCTCTGCTTGACAGAAAGTTAGAAAAATGAGTTTTTGAAAGGATCAACAATTCCCCTTCTTTCAGTGACAGATTTTTGTTTGAAGAACCTCATGTGTTTACACATATCTGGCCCTATCTCACATAAGTGATGTAGATAGAAAAACGAGGGCTGGACAAACACTGTAAAATAATTAGATTTTTGGATTATCAAATATTTAAAAAGATTTAGTTTTCCTGTGTCTTTTCTGAATTGACTCTCTGCAAACATCTCTAGTTTATATAGCAGCATTTGTCTGAGAAAGTCACTCTTTCTTTCCATGACTTGATATCCAATCCAGAAAATATGAATAATATAACTTTCTGCTCTAAGGACAAACACATTAAAGGGTAGCAAAGCTTTTTTAACAGGTGTAATTCCACTAAATATTAGGAATTTGATTTAACTTCATCATCCAATCTTTTCCCACAATTAATGGAGAGGGAGGTAGTTTTGGAACAAGAGGAACTGAATTCTGTCTTTTCCTCCATTAGCTTAAAAGCAAGGCAACATAATCTGTTTATATGGGCACTGAACTTTGGACAACTCAATTTAGGTTGCCCACCTAAACTGAGTTGTCCAAAGAAACACAGAATGGGGGAAGGTACACCAGGACAACTGCTGATCTTGGGACAAGATTCCTCTTGGGCAAAGAGAAAAATGTTTTGATAGGTACAAGGGATGTACAACTGTAAAAGGAGACACATTCTCTCCCCTTGGTATTAATTTTTAACCTATTCTCTTAGCTAGAGGGTTAAACTGAAGTCAAATTCTGAGAAGAATTATAAAAATAATTTTCAATTATATGAAGTCTACCAACATATCCCGCCTTTCCTTTGAGCGCCTCTGTACCTCTCAGAAGGGAAGTTTACCCCTTTGCAAAGATTTGCAAAATACTACTCTGAACCAAAAGAAATAAAAATTAGAAAAAAAAAGAAATAAAAATTAGTTTGAACCTACTTTGATGACAATTTCCTATGATTATGATATAAATCTGTGATTCTGAGTCATTTACCTGTCTCCAAGTGTTTCCAGCATCAGAAGAAACAAACATGCTGATGTCCTTTTCTGATAGTTCAGCGCCTATATTACCTGTAAGATGAACATTGATTAGTCATGCTACACTCTAAGAAACACTAAAATTAGCAATTCAGAGGAGTAAATGTATTTATTTACCTTTTGCAGTTACAGCACTTCTACTTTGGGGAAGTGAAAGGGGGGGGGAGTGAAGAGAAGGAAAGGGAAAGACTTTAATCTTGAAGAAAAAATATATATGTAAAAGATTCATTGGGTAGCCTGCCTTCCTTCCCAGTACCTATGGTGTGACACCCCAAAAGAGCTACTCAACACCTTCCACACCCATCACAAACACAAGATTTTGTCAGTGTTTGCACATCATACCAGGCAATCTTTAAACATTTCATACCTGATGCTACAATAATACTGGGGGCAGTGTCTCGGCTGGCAATGTTTCCTGAGGTATAGGGATTCTCTGAGACCTTCAGGTGAAGATGAAGGGAGCAATAGGGCTATGGAGAAAGGGGAAATAAAAGTGAAAAGCAGACACAACACAAAATGCATGCCCGCATTTCTACAGGCTTAGAAATATAGTGTCTTTCTGTATTAATTCCTAATTGGTACATTCACCTTCAGAAAGATAAAACCACTGTCCTGGTTCTGTTGCAAGAGCTTTGCTATCATTTTCTGGTGCAACCCATTCCCACTGGGAAACCAATTCACCAGGCTAAAACTATCACAAGGACAAGATCTTTGAGTCCAAACCAACAAGGGAGGCAACTGGCTTGTGAGGGCAAGTAATGGTAATGACTACCTAGTTCCCCAGGTTCTCAGCTCTCTTGAGAAGCAAGCAAGGCTCCAGATACAATCAAGCGACTCTCAGAGCAGCAGTGCTCAAGCTATCTATTAAAAAAAAGCAATATAACCTTATCGGTGTGGAGTGACCATTAATTAGCCCTAAGAAACAACTTAATGTGGACAGTGTCATACCATTTCCTGACTCTGAGTATTTTTGACACAGGACTTCTGCACTGCACTAAGAATAAATACCAGAACTAGAAAGTGTTAGCTTAAAAGTTGTTTGAAACAATGCTTCATCGCCCCATCAGGATGTGACCTTTGAGATTTCAAAACAAATACATCCAAGGAGACCTCACCTATCTGTTATCGATTTTGTATGTCAGATACCAGATAAGAATGGTATGGAATAAATGAGCTAAGCAAGAAGGTAAGATAGACAGGCAGATTCCCAAAATTTCCATTACAATTCCCTCCATATTTGCTATGTGATGATTTCTGAAAATTTCTGATAATTTTTGCCTTCTCTTGGGTTTTATTTTCAGCATTTTTTTCTTATAAACCTCATGAAAAGCTCTTCATGAAACATGCTAAGGGAAGGGAGGTTGAAAAATACTGACAAAAAACCTGAAACAAAGTGACCCAAATGAGGAGGACATCAGACAGGAGCATAAACGCAGCAAAGCCCGTGCTTCACCTTGCACATCTCTCCTGAATGAGCAGGAAAGGCTATGCAGAATGACCCACAGGCTCTATGGGGGCACGTCTTTTTAATATTGGCTGCCTAAGGGCTAGGTTTGCAGCCCCTGAAGTTTTGTAGGTTTCCTCTGTAGGAGACCAAGCCCCACAGATCACTGGAAGAAGACCACTTATCCATCGCATGTCAAAGTAGGTGTCTGTGGATCTGAAATGGAAATCCCCCAGTGGAGAATGGCAGGACTCTTTTTGGCAAAGGCAAATGAGGGTGGTGAGGAGGGATGGAAGTTCTCACTTATGTGAGACAGGAAAAGGGGACATGGTTTGTGCAGAAGGGAATACAACCTGCCAAGCGGAATGTACTGAGCAGCCTAACTCTAACTGACAGCCTTGCGAGGGCAGCCGCTAGAGCAGCCCGGGGGTGCAGGGAGGGAGTGGGATCCAAATCAAGCTGACATGCATGCAAAAAGTGGAAAAGCATTGCAAGAGCGTGAGTGCTTCCCTTTTACATTTTAATACATTGTGAAAAGATTAAATACAGAACATATTTTTAAAGCTAACATATTCCAAGTCCACTTCAGCATTTTGAAGACAGTAGCTAATGGCAGCAACTCAGCCAATTCCCCACTCTGGCAGAGATTAGACCTTGCTCGACTCACATCTTTGTGCTACCAGAAGTTTTCTTTCAAATTTGTCTCACTTTGCAGATATAGTACACAGAAATGGAATACATATCTCAAGTATTAAGAGCCAGGTCACCTGTCTAAACAGAGATAGTATTTTTAGTAGCGTGACTTCTTATTGGTTGGAATGCAGTTTACAGTCTCTAGTGACAAGTGGGGATGGTGTAAAAATGAAGCACTCTAGCCAAACACCTAAAGTTACTGCCCAGGGCCATCTTGTATCATTACTGTGGAAGTATTCTTATTTCCATCCCTGATGTACACCTTCTTCATCCATATCCTTAAATGGGTCATCAACAAATAGTTTTCCAGACTAGTTTGTGTTCCTCCTTTAGCTCCCACAGCTTAACTCATATACAGGTATCTCAGCTTTGTTTTTTAGTATTTCCACGAATTGTCTCGATCCCCTTTGTTGTTACCAAAAGGCTACTGAAATCATTATTATCATCAGGATCACCAACTCTGGATTTCCCTGTCACTGTCTAGCATTCAGCTGTGCTAGCTTATGCACAGACACCAAGGGAAAGACAACGACAGCCATGGAGCATTTAAAACCTAAGTCGAAGGTAAAGCACGAATGATATAGTTCATTGTTCTGTTCACTGGCATAGTTCTTACAATCATGCTGGCTTCATTACTTGCTTTCTAGCATTTTCAGGCCAGCACTTTTATGCTCCCCTCTCTGGAGGCTCATCAGTCCTCATAAAAGTTCTCATAAACACCCACTTCTTGGCTGCTCTGCAAAGTGCACCTGAACTGTCTCCAATGGTGAGACACATACAAAACAGCTATTAGTGACTGTCCCTGATCAGAAGCGGGGCAAAGCATTATAACACAAGGATAATGCTAGACACTATTCCCAAACCTAAGGGTAGTCACAGTATTTTCTCATCTGCAATAGCAGGGAGTAATGATGAGAGATAAACACTTCCAGGACAGATATTCAAAACACCTCACTTAGATGCTTAAGTTATTATATAGCAGATGGCATGAATGCCCCCCTCTTTATGAGAAATGTGTCTGTCCTGAAATCCTTGTAATCCAAATAGACAAGAATAACAAAATGTGGGAAGGAATAAACAGATGTCTGGGGAAGGGAGGCACAGAGAAAATAAGTGACTTGCCCAAGGTTCGCATAGGAGACTGGAGACAGGCCTAAAAACTGAATCAAGATTCTCCTGCGATTCAGACCTCTGTTTTAGCCACAAGGCCACCCCTGAAAGCTAATTGATTCCATCTCCTAGAGAGATGCCCATAACTTTTAAGATAGAGCTACTTCTCAGATAACCACATCACAATACAAGTATCAAACAAAACCAGCATCTTTGGGATATAGACTCATAGAATCATAGAATAGTTAGGGTAGGAAAGGGCCTTAAGATCAGCAAGTTCCAACTCCCCTGCCATGGGCAGGGACACCTCACACTAAACCATGCCACCCAAGGCTCTGTCCAGCCTGGCCTT
>WYDI02026716.1:3087-15794 GCA_009867235.2 Psittacus erithacus | reverse complement strand
GATATAAGGAAGAAATTCTTTACTGTGAGGGTGGTGAGGCACTGGAATGGGTTGCTGAAGGAAGTTGTGAACGCTCCATCCCTGGCGGTGTTCAAGGCCAGGTTGGACAGGGCCTTGGGCGGCATGGTTTAGTGTGAGGTGTCCCTGCCCATGGCAGGGAGGTTGGAACTAGATGATCTTAAGGTCCTTTCCAACTCTAACTATTCTATGACTCTATGAATAGAATTGTCTCTGTCTTCTATAGGTTGCAGTCTATATGGACCACCAAGTTCTGCAGATCTTCCCAATGACCTGATTACAACTGGAGGATGACACAACTCACAGGTAAAGCCCAGATGATCTACAACTCGTTATCCAAATTTCCACAGGATTACTTTGTATGGGATCCCTTTTGTGCTCCTGTATAATTCTTCAATGACACTTCCTTGTGCAAATTCATTGTTCAAATAAAAAAATCTATCTATCCCAAACATGGGAATTTTATTTTTCCTGTAACTGAATTAAGGGCGAGCAGACATTTCTTTCTCTCTGGAGCTATGTACTCATGTGTTTCATAGCAGTTCACCCTGGTGCTGCAGGTCACTTCATGCTAGCACCTCACTCAGCTGCCACAAAGAAAAGATAACATCATTGTATGACCCAATTTATAATGGAATTCTAAAAGACCCTAACAAGCTAAAAAAGTCATATCAACTCCACAACAGTGGATATATTACCTTGACTTTACCTGTAGTAAAGAAAGTGAAGAGGGAAAAAGCTGGCATATTCCCTAAGTCACTCACCCCAGTAAATTCTCACCTGGCTTCCCCTCACCTGTGTTAAACCCATGTTACACCTTAAGACATGTCTGTTTTGATAAATGATGGTATATGCAACAATAGAATTAAGACAAAGACTCCCAGGTTTGTAGTGTAGGCATCCTTTAAGAGTCAGATTGCAGTAGGATGTGTCAGGTCTCAGTTTGGAGAGAGTGGATGGGTATGTGCCCCAGTCCTTTGTTCAGTGACCTTGCTGTGAAAACATGGGGATTCTGCCATAGAAGAAGATTAAGCATTGAGGCAAGATAAAACGTATCTTTAAACAAATGTCCCTTTCAAAAGCTTAATACAAAGCAGGTCTAGAAAGTCTGCAGCTATAATGATTTCATGTTTTGCTGATCCCAGACTTTTCTACTGAAAGACTTTTTAGTAGTCCCTTGTGGAAAGTTGAGATCAGCATTTAAATGCAAGTCTATCTTTTTAACATAAGTCTTCAGCAGCCCAGTAGCTCTTAGTGATACTGAGAATTTATAAGTAGTTATGCATGGATGCATATATATATGAAATGCATATCACACTTCTTTATGGCTGTATGACTGTACATTCAGACTATTTTCTTGCAAAAGAATGGTAATTTTTGTCGGGTTTTTTCTCCTTTATCAATGAAGAGGCAAAACCACCGCCTAACAAGATCGTTTTGCTTGTTTGAAACACCTCTTTTCACAGTTAGGGACCAATTATAGATATTTCCCATCTCTTAATTTCTATACCTAACATACATGCCTTCCTTTACTAGGTAACAGGATGATACATGTGTCATGGGGAATACAAGGTAAACACACTATGTTCTGTCTAGCTCTGTATATGTCATCTTTTATCACCTATTTTAACCTGATAGATAATTTTTACTGTAAGCTAGAACCTTCATGAAAGAAAAACAGAAATCTGAAACATATCAATTTAGCTTGTACAACTTGTAGCTCCTATAGCCTTTATTTCTTTCCTCTTTTCCCTTCTGTAGAAACTTGAGACAGCAAAACTGTTCTGAGCAACAGGCTAACAAAGTCCTCTCCCTTTGGCTGTGCATCCTACTAGTTACATCATTTAATACTAAAGAAATACTCTTTTTCATTCGGAGGCCTTCTGGAAAAGGTCATCAGTACAAAAGGGTTTATGTTCTAAGGTTAAAAGGGCCACTAACTTGCTCATTCAGATCCTTCTCATCTAGAGAAACCTGGCTAAATCAATCTCAGCCTCCCTGAACACAGTATACCAGACAGGCAGGCTCACTTGGTACTTTTGTATGTACACATTGCAATTTTGCTTCCCACTGTGACAGTGAAGAAAGCCTGACCTTGTCAAACCTCATCACATAGCAAACGTGAAGATCAGGATCCCCAGCCAGGGATCCCACACTCTTAAAGTCCCGACTTATAAGGGGCTCCTCTATACCTTCGTTAGGAACAACATAGACTGCAGTTCAAATGCATGGAAATGTTTCTTGGCCTTTTTTTAGTTTATGCTTCACTTGGTGCACTAAGAATCTCCGTGCATTTCCCTGGACCTTCAGTCAGTATGTGCCTTCTTTCTCATCTGCTGCCCACTGTATCTGCCAAATTTCTGGAAGATTCAGTTCAGAGTTAACTGCCAAGAGCTCCCTGAGCCTCTGAGTTCTTCTATGTTCTTCACCTGTGGCTGAACACAAGGCATTTAACCTTTCAGTTTTGACTTTTGTCACTTGTAAAATGAGGAAAATAATCTTTAGTGTCTGTCATGAAAGAAGTCAATATTTATCATTGATAACTAGAATGTACAGTCCAAGCTATCACACTTGGGCCTACATCTTGCTTCCCCTAAAATCAGTGCAAAGTTCTCATTGATTCAAGGAGTGCAGCATGTATACTTGCTTCTTTGTGAACCCAGAAATTCTGTGATAACTGAGATATTAAAGTGCTGGTAGTCACTGGCTTTTAAGTAGACTTTCAGTAATGGTCATGATTTACCGCCACTACTGTCTCAGAAAAGAAGCAGGAGAATTAATTCAATTTTGGTTTTATCAGAGAGATAAACATTATTTTTTTTAAAAAAAAAAAAAAAGCACTGCAGGAGATGTAGTTTGTTGCATGCATAAAAGCTGATCCTGTTCACGCAGTGGTCACCGAGAGTGTGAACTGGCTTCAGTGCAATAAGGATAAGGCTTCTATTAAATGTTGTGTTATCCCACAAATTAAATGATTATAAGATTTCAATCTAATAACACCAGTCTGCCCAAATCTGGAATCACAGAGGGTTGTTTTTTTTTTATAAACCAGTGAATATTATGACTTATCATTGCTCACTGTAAGCTACCTTTTTTTCCCCTCTTCTCTCTCTTTTTGTTTTTAAGAGACAGTAACAGCAAAACAAGCTTTTTCACCCCAGGAGTTTTGAGTCTGGAAACAGAACAAGAAGGCAATAATGTACAATAACAGTAGGAAAAGCACTACTTAGCTGGACAGGATCTTGTTTTGACTTAATTTTAAAGGGTCCGTAACTATTTTTCTGAGGGACTTTATGCTAGTTTGGAAAAGTATCTTACTTCAGGAAGAGTTCAATCAGAAAAGAAGAAAGGCATGTTCGATAGCAGAGATATTTCTAGAAACTACACATTAGCATTGAGTTAGGTGACTTAACAGTACAGCCAGATGTCATATCATGTCACCTCTACAGAATTAGTTAGAACCTCTGTCTTTTCAAACAGGATATGAATTTAATGTTTGCTGGATAAAATCAAGCATGTTTATCTAAGTATGATCTTAGATAAACTTAAGAGTCACACCATGTCACAGAACTTAGAAAGCGCCTGAGCCTGCCTTATTTGACTGTTATCACATTCAGAAGAAAAGTAAGCAAAACAAACACACAAAAGTAAAAAACACTCTGCTTCCTTTAGGCTGAGAGTATCATCCTTCAGCTAGCTTCAAACGTGAAGTCCTGAGTGTTTCCAGGGGGCTCCATGCAGATGCGGAGGCCAGCCCCAGTCTAATTCTCTGCTCCAGTGATGAAATGGAATAATGAATTCCACGCCCGGTTCTCTCTGAGATGGTTAAATTAACAATATACTTCTTAGAGCTATGTACCCTTAGTATCTGAAGCCATGCTGTGCCATTTAAGCTGCTTTATCAATAAAAAAGCAAAACTGGAGAAATGCCTTTTTCACAGACCTTTTTTTTTGCTTTTATTTTACAGTGACAACATAAGGGCAGTCAAATTCATAGATTCCATGGACAGCTAAAAGAAGTTTTCAAATCTCTGATTAAATCAAGCTTCTTTCAATATGAAAAGACCCAAGCATTTTTCTGAAAATCTCTTCAGCTTCAAAATGATTGATGTCCCTGCTGAACGGCAAGACCAGAGAGCAATCTGCAAGCAGTTATGTCTAAAGAAAGGAAGAAAGGCAGGCAGGAAGGAAGAAAGGAAGGAAGGAGGAAGATATATTGTGTGTTTCTATATGAACATGCATGTGTGCTTATGCACAAATAATAAGTTTTTAACAAGGATTTTAATAGTTATTAATATTTTGCAAGTAGCCATAAGTACATAGAAAATATTCAGCAATATATGTTGCTAATACTGGTGTCTTTTATAACATGAGATAGATAGGAAAACAGAGAAATAGGAGATACCTCTGAAAAAGAAATACCACTACACAAAGGAATACAATTAGATTACAGGAAACATCTCAATGTCTGAAATTGACTAATACTTTCCCATTTCAAAACTAAACACATATACACAGAGTATATACAAGTATGTGCTATTCACTATTTTTCACTCATTGAAGACTCCTACCAAACTAATGCACCCAGGCTGCGTGTATATACATGGCTACAGAAAAAAAACCCACTGTTTTTTAACAGTGACTATTGTAATTAGACCTGTCAATACATGCAGAATTATCAGACAGTGCATATTAAGCATATTAACTTTAATTCTTCAGGTATGGCCACTTTTTCTCAAAACTTTTCAAACACACATAGTATCCTACGGTCAGTCATGCTTGTTTTACCCCATAACCAAGTGCCCCTTTTGGCCGTGATCTGCAGTTGAGTTAGCAACCACAGACTTTGAGTTCTGGATATCCAGGATTAATCCCAGGGGTTTAACCATGTCTATTTTATTATAAGACAGTAAAATTTAGAGCTGTAACATTTTTCCTATATAGTTCTACAGTTCTTATGTGGGAATCATGTCCATGAAGACACATGTCCATGTATACCTGTACTGACATGAAATTAATTAGATGGTATCATTGCCAACCATATTTTCTCTGATGCATTCATTATCCATCATGTTCAGAGGCACAGTTACATGGTAAACTGCAGAGAGCTGTTATTCAGATACACAACTGTACCTGGTTTATGTACAGCAAACACAAATAGCATTCTTTAAATCAAATGTAGAATGAAATATTTGCATAAATAACGAAAGATGTCTAAATTGATCAGTCTCATCTGTACTGTGAATGTATACTGCAACAAGTTCTAGGTATTTGTTCTGAGCATACCTGCAGCCTCTCATTTAAGCAGTCTTAGGGTTCTTGTTTCTGCAAGAATAATGCAAAATAAATCTTACATTTATCCCTAAAATTTAACTTGGGCATATTTTGGGGGGAGGAGGGGGGATTCTTTTCCATTATTCTTCCTTTCTTTTTCTTTACCTAACAACTTTCTAATGTAAAATGTCTGAACAGTGCAATGAGCAAATCTCTAACACTCCTGTATCCTTGGGGAGTTGTTCTGCCACTACGATGTACAACCAAGCACCTTCCTGTTTGCTGTCCTAAATCCATGAATCTTGAGTCCCCGGGTGCACAAGTGCCCCAGTTTCAATAGAATATGAACATTTAAGAAGAGGTGTTTTTGTTTTTTTTTTTTAGGTTAATTCTTTCTCTCAGTTTCTTGTTCAACATAAAGACTGATACATACCATATGCATTTCACCCTTCACTTTTTGGTCTTTGATTACTAGAGAGGTGTCAGAGTAGCAACTGGTTTAGTGCTAAAGCACTGACTCACAAGATTGAAATTCAAGTCCTTGCTGTGAAACAGACTTCCATGTGTTACCCTGAGCAAGCCATGGAAGCAGTGAGTGCCTCAGTTCTTAACTGTAAAATGGAAAACAGAAAAATCTTTAAACCCAAGCTATACAATATAATATAGTACATGACATAGTACATTGCAGAATATGAAAGGCAATCATATCCTACAGCAACAGCAGTTATATTCACACTGTAAATATAATTTAAGGCTAGTTAATCTCAGACAGAGGGACATCTTTTTCACAGAAGCGTCACAAATTCCAATCAGCTGTATTATCAATTGGCTATAAATCACTTGTGATCCTTGTATCACCATCATTCTGCTTTAGGATAAGCTCTTTCACAACCCTATGATATTTGGGCTTCTGCAGGTACTGCAGTACTGCAAGTATTTCAATTAATTTTAAAAGATCACTGAAATTTTTTTCAGCAATAAAAAACTCTATCCGCTTCTGTAAAACTGTTTGTTTCCAGCCCTTTAATTTTTGGCATAAATTATCTGCCAATCTCCCTTCTCAGTACTGAATGAAATATAGAACGGAAAGTAAACTGGAATAGGAAAAAAGGAAATGGTGATGCCAGTGAGAGTTGCAAAAACGAAGCACTGATAAAAACAGTGAGGATAAAAAGCCACTGTGAAAGATACACAAAAAAAAAAGGAAAAAAAGACTGTTGCTACCTGGAGTGGAAGCTGGATAGTGCTTGAGTAGCTGCTAATCAAATATTCACTGTTAAGCAAAAGAAGAAACTCACTGTAAAAAGAAAACTAAAGGCGCATGGTAAAGAGAAAGACAGCATGTCTGAAATAGGAAAAATAGCCAAAGAAGAACACTATACATGTTAAAAGTCTCAGGGATTTGCCACATGCCTCATGGATGCATGGTGAGCAAGACGTTCCTTTAATGCTCAGCTCCAGTTGTCACTGACTCCAACAAAAGTTCACATCATACCATGTCTCAGCCTGTCATAAGATCCTTAGTTGCATCTCCCATTATTTTTTGCCCTCTCTCAACTCAGCAAAGACATTCAAAGTTTTCAATCTGCCTTGACTCTGTCCATAGGTGCTTCCTTCCAGTCATAACAGTTGTAACTCACTGTGAAGCTTCAAGTTTGTCAGTGTATTAGAGTACGGTTTTGAGCTCCACTAAGGCCTCTAATCTTTTCCAAACCAGCCCTGTTTCTCAAAGATGGAATAATACCTTGAGCTTCTTAAGCCAAGTTGTTCAGTGTAACTGAGCAGCATTAGTTTTTAGGGCACAGATGGCATTATCATGTCAGGAGGCAACATATGCTATAGAAAACTGCCACCATTCACTGTGTCACTAGGTTGTAAGCGCTCCTCTTTCTGAAAGGTTAGGTGTTGTTCTCAAGTCGTTCCCGCACTGCTCTCACTCCCCTTTCATCACCAGCCAGTCCTGAGAGGTCCCAGCACTGCCACACTGCAGAAATACGCTCCTGTTCTTTCCTCACCCGGTATAAAAGCAGCTGAAAATGTGCAAGGCAGCCCCTAGGACAGCCAGAGATGGTGGGATGCTCAGCACTTTGGTGTCAGTCCAGCAGGACACCTAGATCCAGACTTATCAGCTTTCTTCTGCAGAGGATGTGCTGGCAAGGGAGCGCAAGCAGATTGTCAGATTAGTCCACAATGCTCCCTACCTAGTAGTAGTCCTCTTTGTGAAATACAAAAAATATATACACACACAAAAATGTGTTTCACAATGAGTGCATTTTAATATGTAATTCTTTATGAAACATTTACATTTCTAGAGAAATAAAAGATAAATTCGGCTGGCCCCAAAATGTATTCTGCTCTCACATTGCTCTGAGACGTAATGACCAAGGCCAAGATTGAAGGTGTAAACACTTGTATAGTTTGGCAGCAAAAATAGATTGAAATCACAAAATATGATTTATATTTTAATTTTATATGCAAATTTATATTTGGCTTTACATGTGAATAATGGTACAACTACTTTTATTGAAGAAAAAAAATCAGTGCTGGCAACTTTGGTTTTTATCTGTATATTTTTAAAAGCCTCCACAACACCACTATGACAAGATTCTATTTTCACATGGCCTTATTCCTGCTACAGCTCTGAATATTGACATCTCAGGAGCTAGAAGGTTGAGAGGCATGTTTTTCTGCAGATGGCATGAGAAAAAAATTAAGACGTGACGTAGAGAAAGATGATAAGTGGCAACAGACTAATGGAGAACATTTTGTCCACTTTAGAGGAGCACATCAGGAACAGCTTGTTTTCATAGGGGATCTGAAGTATAATCACTGGCACTATACAACTGCTGTAAGCATTGCTCTGCACTAATCACTACCATATTATTGTGAGTTTTGCTGAACATTTTGTAAAAGATACATTGCATTCCTATTTCTTGGCACTTATCCGGAAAATTAATCAGACATACCAAAAACTCTAGACAATAACGACTAAGTTGTACCTTTTAACATTCTTGTTATGTTTTAGAGATTTATTGTTTTTATTTTAACTAGCTATCAAGAATCAAAACACTGACTAAATCTGCCAAGAGTCAAAACACTGAATCTATGTATGGATTTCTTTCTTTCACAATAACTGAATAGTGGAAGAAAGAGATGTCTTTGATGCAAAAGCATCAAAGCCTTGAAGCACCTATTTCTAAATCTGCAGCATTCATCCATGCTTGCCATAGCAAAGGCAAAGCATTTTGAAGAATGGTTTTGTAAAATTATATTCACAAATTTCTATTCAGCTATTGATCCAATATCCATACAGAGCCACCTACAAACACAAACCACAAGAAATCTATTTAAAATCTTCCCTTCTGAGCACACTGCTTTCCTTCAGTCTTGCCTTTTAAGGAGTAAAATAACCAGCTACAAAACCAAATATTACCTGTCTATCTAATTCTCCTCTTGGTAAAGAAGGAAAGAGGGAGAGAAGGGGATTAAAACAACCAAACAAGCCTGAAAGTAACATTTGCTAGTCATATTACTGAATATTTTAGTGAGCAGTCCTCATTTACTATTTAGAGAACTAAAAACATCCAAACTCTGCAAAATTAGTTTGTATACATCAAACAGGTATATGCTGTGTATATATGACTGATGTGTTGGGGGATCATGTAATCTGCCAAGCTTCTGGACCTGCTAAATATGAACTGCCCCTTCCAAAATCTGAGCAGATGCAAATATTTATTGAACAAATACTTACAAATCTAATCACTGTTACATAAAAAAATTGGCCATTAGGAAACAGCGTGACTCTCAAAATGGTTGAAAGGCCAGCCATTTGCTTCAACAGGTCAGTATCATACTGTGGTATAAAATGAATTTCATTTCCACCAAGTTCGTTTTCAAAATGGGGAAAGAACCTTATTAGTCTTTCAGTAAAGCATTCAGGGTCTCTTGTCTTCTGCTTATAATTTTGGGTGGGTTTTTACGCTGTTTTTTTTGTTTTGTTTTTGTTTGGGTTTTTTTGTTGTTGTGGGGCTTTGGGGATTTTTTGTTGCTGTTGGTAGTGGTTTTTGTTGGGTTTTGTGGGAGGCTTTTGTTGTTTTTAGGTTGGGGTTTTTTTGGTGGCTTTTCTTTTTGGGATATATGGTTTGCTATTTATGGATTTGGACATGCAAAAGAGGTAAGGAAAGGGTTTTCTCTAGTACACAAGCAATTTATTCTCTGTCAGCCTTCAATGCTGCTCAGAATTTGGTATGGGGTCCCTTACAAACTCAGCATTTGAAAGAAGGCTCACCACAGCCACTTGAGATCTTCTCAGTACTGTTTTTAGAAAATCTAGGTTTTGCCACAATACCTTTTTCATCTATACCAGATTTCCCTTAAACAAACAAAAAACAACATATCAGAAAAAAAAAAATTGTTTATTTCTTCCCTTCCCCTTCCTTCAACTGAGGAAAATATGCTTCACTCTCTCAATGCTCCAGTATAAATCTGAAAGCATAAATAATGCTCTAGATCTATTATAGAATCATAGAATAGTTTGGATTGGAAGAGACCTTAAAGATCATCTAGTTCCAATCCCCCTGGCATGGCAGGGACACTTTCCACTAGACCTGGTTACTTAAAGCCCCATCCATCCTGTCCTTGAACACTTCCAGGGTTGCGTATATATATAAATTTGTATATGCTTCTATCCATATTCTATGTACCTATTCAATTCTCTCTATATATAGACATGCAAACATATATATCTCTCTATATTTGTTTTCAAGCATGAAAGGAACAGGATTTCATTTTTTTGTTCAAATAACATGTACTAGCTGCGGCAGCCATCAGGTTTCTCTGGCCTTTAGCCAACTGCAGGCAAAAGTTTATTTGTATCAGCAACTGCAGCAGCCTAAGTAAAGGGCACCCTTGGGGTTTGGGTTGTGTAAGTGGGGCTGTTCATGATCACACCACAGCAGGGCCAGCTCTTGCGGCAGAGGATGCTTTGGGTCCTTTCCCTCATGCTCCTGTGCCGCTGCAGGGTGGCGGGCTGGTATAATGAAGGAACCGTTTTCCCAGCGGTGTTAAGGTAAAAAGGCAAAGCTGCTTGTACACCCTTAACAAACGTTTTTCATCACTTCGAAAACACTGTCTGTGGGAAGATGTCCCTCTGACACATGAAACAAACTCTCCCTCACCAAACTAGGAGTGTTCAGGATAAATGCTGAGTATGTGTGTGCATGCATGTGTGCGTATAACATCCAGCCTCTTAAATATTAATCAAGCTCATACATAAGTTTCTCTGGTGGTGGTGAAAATGTTGGAAATACAAAGCATGCACACACACCTCCCAGCAAATGAAACGTGTCAGCAAGTGCTATAATCAATAATAAAATAATATTCTTTCCTAAATAATGGTACAGCAGGAGAAGTGTGTAAGACAGTGATGAATTATTCAGCAGGCCTGCTTTGCTGCTACATTGCTTCTTCCATGCTTTAAGCTTTCCTACAGCTGAAACACCTGGCACAGCACTCTGACTTCATCTTCTGAATGCCTAAGTCTCTTTCTTCCCTCATATAAAAATTTAGTTACCTAAGTGCCTAGAGCTTTGCGCTGCCTTCAGTGGCAAAATTCTGTTATGTCTCAAAGTTTTTATGTGCATTATTTCCACTTGATACCTTCACATGGAGATTCGCTATGTATGTTAGCTGGGAGCTGCATTTTAAATATTTTTAATAGTAAATGCTTCAGACTATGGTGAATTGAATTCACAAGAGGGTGTATGACATTCTGGACAAAGTATTCATTAAAAGACACAAGGCAGATGCATTCAACTGGTTAAAATGAAAGCCCAGGTTATGATATAGTTATTTTGACTGAACAGTAACCTAGTTCCATGGAGCTAAAGTCAGTATAAGATCCTGTTTGGCATTAGCTAGAATTCAGTATATACTAATTTAGTTTTGTTAAAAAAAATGGATGCAAGATATTTTCAGTCACCCGGTGCTATAAAAAAGCACATGCATTTTAAGTACATCTTGTAGCATGTAATTCAATGCAGATTATTATACGACCTTTATAACACTGAACAAGTGTTATATACACATGCAAATACTCTACATGCAAACTACAGTTCACAGAAGGAAGGCAGTTTCTTCAAGATGAACAGGAAAAAAAATCAAAACTTTTTACAATCTTAAAGAAAAGTTAATGCGTTTTATTTCTGTTGTGTTTATTTAAGCTATTGTGGAAATTATTTAAATCTTCTAAGTAGCAACACATTTGTATCTAGACATGTTCATCTAATCTGTCATTCTGCTAGAGATGGTGAGATCCCTCTTAACGCATTTCATGCGCTGTGTGCAGCTCACTTTTGAATGCCACAAGCAATACAAATCTGTCATCTCTCCTTGGGAAGCTGCCTGATTCTGTAATACAGCTTACCACTAAGTAGTTTCTCTGATATTCAAGCTATATTTCTCCTGCTTGATTCATGTTCTACTTCCAATTACTTTGCGTTAACTCCCTCTTCCCCAGCTATCAAATGAAGGAGGTCTGATTCCTACCTGTACTAAATGCTAACTGCTGTGAATGGAGCAGCAAGAAAAAAATAACTGCCTGCCTCAGGTCACCTCTGTGATCTGCCCGCTGTCACACCATTCCTTTGACACTGGCTGCCATCCACTGCCAGAAGCAAGACCTTTGCCATGACCCCAGAAAGGTATTTTCCTCTTCTAGGAAATACTGCTGGATCACTACTGAAATACCTCAGCACTCATGGAGAAATATGATATGTTTAAACAGACAGCAAATTAACTCTTGAGATCTTGCATAAGAAAGGTTTATAGCAATGGTTTCAGGTGCAGCCAAAGCCATTCGGTGCCACGAGCCTCTCAGTGGCTGATCTATGAGCTCTTGGTGCAACCATCAAACAGCACTGCTGATGAGAGGCAGAAAGGCTACACATGGAGTAAGGTCACAAGGTTTTGACCTAGATCTCAGTCAGCAGGAAACTGCATCAGAAAATAAAAATTCGACATACTTCAGTGCCCTTGACAAAAAGGCTACAGGCCCGAGTGAATGAGGAAAATATGGTGCAACCTTACACTTGTGCTGCTCTACACACTCTATGGGAGGATGGAAAGTGACTGAGCGTTGGTTTGTCTGCAGCACTCTCCGTGATCATGCGTTTAGGAAAAAAAGATCCCTGATGTCAGACAAACTGCTGCTTTGAGCACAGAAAATAGCTATCTGACTCATAACCACTGAAACAGAAAATCCTTGTTAAACAAGCCATTAAATTTTCATAATAAAGTTTGGAAAAGTTGGCTGAGAAATCTATGCAAAAAATATTTATTCAAAACCACTGTCATGGGTTCAGCAGTAGCAGTCATTTTTTCTCCTTCTTAGTGGCTGGTGCAGCACTGTGTTTCTA
>WYDI02026715.1:0-11914 GCA_009867235.2 Psittacus erithacus | reverse complement strand
GATGGGTTCAAACTGAAACAGGGGAAGTTCAGGTTAGATCTAAGGAAGAAGTTCTTTACTGTGAGGGTGGTGAGGCAGTGGCACAGGTTGCCCAGAGAAGTGGTAAATGCTCTATCCTTGGCTGTGTTCAAGGCCAGGTTGGACAGAACCTTGGGCAACATGGTCTAGTTTGAGGTGTCCCTGCCCATGGAAAGGGGTTGGAACTGGATCATCTTAAGGTCCTTTCCAGCCCAAACCATTCTATGATTCTATGATAATATTCCTGTCCCATGAAACTCAGTAGGATGGTTTAACACATCAGTATAAGCAGAGTCCAAGCTTGTAATTCCATTCTGATACCTCACGCATGCTAAAATTACTCCATAATTCTACTACTGCTAAATACCAGGCTTATCATGCAGCACTTAGCAGAGTGTTCTGCAAAACCAGATCTTACCCTGAATTGAAAGGGCTATGTATCTTTTTTGATGGTTTAATCTTCATGACCCCTCTTTTCTGTAAAAGATTTCTGCTGTGGCTGACCAAAAAGAAGCCAGTTTACCCCAGCTGTCGTGGTCACTGTGCTGGTATGACCGTCACAGAACAAGTGAACCAAATTTTGGCAGGAAAAAATTGTGCTTAATTGAAACTGAGCAGATTAAACTTTCCAGATTAGCACCCGCTTTTGAAAACACTCATCTTGGCACACAAACAGCAGTTTCTGCATCTGAAAGCAGGATATGAATTTGCTGGTTGTGGGGAGAAAAATCTTCTTTCATCAACTGATGAATATTCATCGCTATTGGTTTGCACACTTAATGTCCTTCGCTGAGTTGGCAGAAGCAACTCTGCTATCCTGTCTGCCTTGGTTTGTTTTCTTTCTATCTATCAATGTTTATTGCTGAGATAGGGATGTATTAAAACACTGAGAGGGAAGGCAAGGGGATTTGGCAAAGGGAGAAAATGGTTTCATTTTAAATGAAATATTTTTATTGAAATACATTGTGGTTGGTTAGTTTGGATTCTGACTACGTCCCCATTCTCCATGGGCATCTTTTCAGCTCAGTCTCTAACATTTTACAAATAGCAATGAGGGCTATGGAAAGAACCTGTGGTTTGGTTTTCAGCAGATATTTTGACACTGGCACTACTTCCAAAATGGAAATGTAGTTCTGCAGGGTTTTTTAATATACTTTGTGGCCGAAGTCCTGCTCCAAGCAAAGCAGATGAGTGTTTTAGGCTGGTTGCATCGTATGGCCAAGTTTCATCTGGCCAATATACTTAACACAATGAGGGCAGCATTTGCTGACGTATTTTACTGCTGCACTTTGTTCTCTGACAAAATTAATATGAAACTTTAATTGAGGCAGCAATTTCATGTCAAGATCTTGGTTAAAAAAGTAAATTAGTATTACGTCACTGATTTAAGCTGACTTTCTTCATGTAAGCTTTTGACCTAGGAAAAAATTTGTTAGCAACAGTTCTGAAATCTAACATCTCAGCTTTTCGGCTGTCAGCAGAATAGACCCCAATTCTGCCCAAAGAGAAATTCAAAGGAATGAAACACCTGAACTCCTTCCTGAATGTGGATCCCTCTGGTGACAGATGACCTGCAAGAAGATTCGCTTCATAAGTCTTCTACTGCTAAAAGCAGAACAATTCATTTAAAAGGCTGAGAAGGGTTAAGGAACGTGTTGAGCCCTAATGTTGATGCAACAGCAGTACAAATTATTTCTGCAGGATGAGATCTAGCCTGAACTTGGTGCAGAAACAATCTACATATTTTACATTTTTAATGGAGATGATTAAATGTGGCATTCATTTCTATTATTTTTCTCCCTGCCCCTTTTTTCTGTCTTGGTTTGCCAAACGTAGCAGCTCAACGGCATAATCATCAAAGTGAACGTGGAGTAAAAGCTTACCTGTCTTTTCCGTGTTTATAAAACCAAGGCAAACATTTCAGGATGATATACTGACAAGCTCCACATCTCAAAACACTGTCCAACTTCCTAAATCACTTCTTTGGAACATCCATATAAACTCATCTGCCTTTCTGTGCAGCATACAAATCATGCTGATCCACATGTATGAATCAGGTCTTGGTGAGTTTGAAGGGCAGGTGTCTGCACAAAACAGCTGCAGAGCCATGAAAAGCTCCAAAACACACAGACCAACAAAAAGAATCATCACCACCACCACCACATGGGACTGCCTGTGTGCACACCAGTGTGATTATGGAGCAGCTCCATCCTATCCAGTGCAGTAAGCCTAGATTTCCATTTGCAGAGGGGAGAAAACAATTTGGACTACTACAGATGAAGCTGTAATTTTTAACTTTGTTTTCTCCCCACCCTCCCCTCCCCTTCTGTTTAGAAACAAGAAAAATGCAAAGTCAAACTATGCTGCTTTAGAGGCAGGCACCAAACTTCAGCTGGTGCATGCTTGCCAATATATGTGTGTCTACAGATGCTCTTGCAGATATTTGAAGCAAAACCAAACTACCTCACATTCTGGCTACGTGTAAGACAGCCCAACTGTCTTTCTCCCCTTTAATAATACAAAAGTTACTTGCCTTACCATTGGTCAGGCTTGGACTTTCCAAGTTGATCACTCACCTATTCTTATTCTACTACAGTACTATAGAAAGAGGGTCAGCAAAGACAAGTGATCCACAAACACTATCCTTCTGAGCTACAGCCAGCACAGCTCCAGGCAGCTCTGCAGATCCTGCTGGCTCCCAGCAGATCCTTGCTAGTTCAGCTCCATCCTAATCCACCACAGACACTCTGGATTGTGAGGTAACCTAGCCTTTTTGTTCCTTAGCCCCAGGCACATAGGAAGCTTGAATCTTAATTAAGTTTATTTAAATGATGAGCTACTCCTGTGCAATTGTGAGGGCCAGATTTACTACCTTCTAGCAGCCCCTTTCCAAAGTGCTAGTTAACGTTGTCACCGAAACCTTCCAGGTTTCCACTTTTTCTGAGCATTGCCATGTAATACACATACCTGGTAAACTTCACAGTCATTTGTTCCCTCCATGCAAGCATTTGGAAGTCCTGGGGAAGAGGAAGCCACAAATATTCCTTCTGGGGGATATGAAATAATTACATATTTGCATAACAAAGTGATATTAGTAAAATCTGTTCAGCATGTGAAGGCCAATCCCACACTTGTGCTTATTTAGCTGCTCAGCTTTCAGGCATTCCAGGTTTTACTTACAAAAGCAATCTCTGCTGCGGTGGCTCCTACATCCCACTGTCCTTGCTGTCATCTGGCAAATCATCTCCCCTGCCCCAGTCTCACCTCGGCTGGCTCACACCAGCCCTCTGCACCATTTGTCTGCCCATCTCACATGGGCTTCTGTGGATTTTGCTCTGAATAGTCAGTGACACCAGCTTTGCTCCCAGCAGCACATCTCCAACCCCACAGTCACTCCTACTCATACCAGACCTATAATCTCTGGCTAAGGTGTGCCATTATCTCTGCAGAAGCCATTGCTCCAGAGAAACCTCGTCTCTCCTCACAGGATTTGGTCTCATGACCCTGTCAGCAGTATGGTAGAATGGTTTGGGTTGGAAAGGACCTTAGGATGATCTAGTTCCAATACCCTGCCACAGGCAGGGACGCCTCACACTAAACCGTGTTGCCCAAGACTCTGTCCAACCTGGCCTTGAGCACTGCCAGAGATGGAGCATTCATCACTTCTCTGGGCAGCCTGTGCCACTGCCTCACCACCCTCACAGTAAAGAACTCCTTCCTTATGTCTAACCTGAACTTCCCCTTTAAACTTTCGGTTTAAACTCAATGCCCCTTGTTCTGTCACTACAGTCCCTAATGAAGAGTCCCTTTGTGGCATACTTGTAGGTCCCCTTCAGATACTGGAAGGCTGCTCTGAGGTCTCCAAGCAGCTTCTCCTCTCCAGGCTGAACAGCCCCAACTTGCTCAGCCTGTCTTCATACAGGAGGTGCTCCAGCCCCTGATCATCCTCGTGGCCTCCTCTGGACTTACTCCAACAGTTCCATGTCCTTCTTATGTTGAGGATATGCTTGACAAAAACACACACAACCTGGAGTTCTGGGGATCCTTTGCAAGGATGCTCTTCCCCATTACTGCCTACCTGACAGCAGTGTGTAAACCTGTACCTGCAATCAGTGTCACAAGCAGCGATGACACTAGAGCCTTTTTTTTGAACAGAATGGAAAAACTCCCCTTCACCTTCCGTTTCTAGCAGGCAACCATTTCTGGCTGGCCAGTTTGCATTTGGTTCTGCTATAAAGTCCTAGAGCTCAAGAACACCCACAGGAAGCTTTCATGAGGTTATCAGTCCTTGGAAAACCTCCCTCCTGATCAGCACTTGTTTTGCATGTCCACTTCACCTTGTGTTTACTCAGGGCTAAATAGCAACAAGGTGTTGGTAAAAACCAGCACTGATGTTTTAGGAAAAAATTCAGTGTAATAGCACTTAATTGCTTTTAGGCACTATCCTGTTTGTCTAAGCAAATTACCCTTTTCTTTAAAATGCAAGATTACAGGAGTGTTTGGGAACAGATTTTCACTCACAGCAGAGGCTAGAGTTTCTTTCAATTAGGATTGGCAAAAAACTATAACATGTAACTTGGGAGCTTTCATTTATGAAAAGGCTCTGGGGTCCTAGGTTTTGAATGTCAGAACAGACAGAACTCCAGGAGATTAGCTCAGAGGCAAGCATGGGTGGGAAGCAATCAGATGAGTTTACCATGCAGCCAGTAATTCTGTGACTTACTCAGTGAATGCCATACTTTCCATCACAGATTCTGTCACAAATGATGTTTATCGCCTGAGTCAGAAACAGCATGAAAAGACAATTCCATAGGAGGTCAGGATCAATTGCAAAAGATGAGGCTTCCTACATTTACAGCCTTTCAGTTACCTGTCTTTAGAGATACACAGCGCACTGACCTGAAAACACATAAAGACCACTTAGATCCAAATTTCCTTTTGTTTTCCTGCAGATGCAGACACAGGATTCCCCTAGACTTCCTGCTGTTCTTTTCAACCAAGGTTGTTCATTAATAAGATGAAAACAAATGAAGCTGAATTCATGGAAATAACTTTCAACATTGAAAACTTACTTCTACTAAATTATACTTCATGATATTTATTTATTACGGTTCTGAGATAACATTCGCCAAGCTCAAGGGACTTCTTTCCAACTTCGTTCTTTTAACATTACTGTAAAATCTGATTGAGAAAGAAAAATGACTATTCATTTGCTGAGAGAAATGAAAAATATAATTCATACCCTTTCCACCAAATTTCCTTCCTAATAGCCTTCATAATGAGGATTTCTCCCTCTCCAGTGCCTGAGAGACGCAAAACCTAACACTTGTAAAATGGCTCAGGAGCTTGGATTTTTTTGTGGGTAAAAATATATCCTAAATGCTAAGCTGCACTATAAAGGCAATTCTGCCATAACGCCATAAAAATCCTTTTCAACCAGTATGCAGCCCTTGAGCTGTGCTCTTGCCGGCATCTGCTTCGTCCACACTAGAGGGCTCTGCCTACCCAGCGATTGTGAGGACTAGGCCCATGACCTTGAGCATCATGGCTATGCTCTGGATGCTTCTTCCACAACCTGGCTGCCCATCAGGGACCCACCACCAGACCTCCAGCATGCCAACCTGCTGCAGAAGTGTCAGGGTGCTTGGGGACCAACTGCAAGCATGATGTTACAGCAAAAGATTTTATTGTATTTTGGAAATGGCAGAACTTCACAACAATGAAATGTTTTATGGGAAAGAAAACAAGGCTTCTCTCCCAAATTACTGCAGCTTTGAAGTAACAACTTTCACTTTGTGATTGTTGGAACACTTCTTCTTGCAGTAAAGGGATCTTTAATGCGCCAACTGCTAAGATCGAGGCTCTTGGCCCTTTCCAAAGGGAACATGCTTGTGACGAGGCTGGCAGATAAACCCTACCATATGGTGAGCCCAGCAGTGCTGCTACCATCATTTCTCTTGTCTGAGTTGCCTTACTTGTCCTTTTTGCAAATGCATGGTTCCGAGGCCAGAAAAGATCATTTAAAATCACTCCAACACTTAAAAGAACAAGGTCCAAGGAATTATATCCAGCCCCTTTCTGCCTTTGCTTCCTCCGCCTTCATCTCCATGTCCTTTTCCTTTTCTTTGTAATGACTGCTTTTGTTTCCTGCTGGTTCTTTCTGCTGCACAGTTTTGTGTGGCTTTCCAGTTCTTCAGTAAGCGGACAGCCCCACTGGTTGTTATACTGCTGGGTCATGTAGGTACAGGCAAATTCCCCAACTGCCTCAGGAATGGAAGTGAGTCCCTTGGGCCATTCCGTTGCTGCCTGAATTTCTGGCAAGTTGCTACTAGAACAGCAGCAAGAGCAGGAATGGATGAAAAGTGGCCTTCAAGGAACCACTCATGCCATCGAAATGCTGCAGACTGCTTTACATTTGCTGGTCTATTTGGTACAACTTCTTCTAGATACCCTGTGAATGGCTTGGTCCATCTTACCTGGTGTTAGCTGCTCAAGAGAGGTCCAGGCCTACCTGAAAAAAGTCTCCCAGGAAGATTTTAGAACCTCCTGTTGCTAAGGAACTATGTGACAGTAGTTTCTTTTCTTTACTCTGAGAAAGAAGGCAGCACCTCTGTCCCAGCCGCCCTGATGCCCTAGGAGTAGTGGGAAAAGTTGGGTCCAAACTTCCCGTCTTCTCTTTAGGCACTTTGGCAAATCCCATAACCTGTAGACTTTAAAAAGGACAGACAAAGGCCTCAGATACACAGACTCTACAGCCAGTGTGGTGTCTTCCTTCCACTTCCCTCAAGAAGAGAGGCACAAACCAACTCTAAACTAGCATAAAAATCCCCCTTCTTACCACAGAACACAAGATCTTTCAACTGTTTATTTTTCTTCCAGAAGACTTTAAAATAGCTGAAGAAATCACTGGGAGAAGAGCCACATAGATATACCCTAGGTCCCGCTTCCGATGACACAGTCATAGATAACAACAAGGAGATAGATCTGTTCCAACAGGCATCCATGTTGTGTTGCTCCCTGGCTAGGCCTGAAACATGGACTATTACAGATACCCAGCCAGGAGAAAGAAAAGACACAGGTTTTAATGTCATAAATTTTCTTCTTCTTCACACGGAACATAAAGTTTGACAAATGCAATTAGCTCTGAGGGTAGGGATTTTTCAGTACAGATTCATGTCCTGGCACTGGGCAGTTTGTTTCTCCTGCAGTACTTTTAGGAAATGCAAGGACAGCAGTGGAGTTCTTTTAGCTAAGTACAGCTAGGAACCCTTACTCCAATTTCAGTTTGGGCTATAGCAAGCACTTCTCAAAAGCTGCTTCTTTATCAGTGGGTGTTACAGAAGACAAAGCCAGAGGATCTCATGGGCCTGTGCTCTGCAACTTGTGGAGGAACACAACGTACACGCACAAATGCTTGTTGGTGTGGCTTTTGGCACATGAGGATCTTTCACATAGTGGCTCAAGGGCTGGTTATTTGTTGCAGATGTTGTGCAGCAGCAGGAAGTTAGACTGGTGGCCCACTTTCAATGCAACCAAACACATTTTTAGGTATGCATTTTTGAATTTCCAACAAACCAGTGCCCTTATTTTGAAATGCATATAATTTGATATTTTGTACTTCTACTATTAATATGTGACCATCTCTTCATGGGAAGCACATCAAAGAAACCATCATCCTAGATCAGCTCTGTACAAACCCAAACAAATTATTGCCCAGCTTAGCTCATGTTGGTTTTGAGAGTAACCAAAGCCTGAGTGTGTTTGTCACATCCAATCTATAGTCCAAGGACTTCAGTTGTAAAGTTTAGGGATGTGCGGCTGGCACCAGAGGAGCACCAGAGATTGGTTTCTTACAGAGGGAAGCTGCCTGTAACGTTATTACCCATTCAGCTCTCAACATAAAAGAGAAAATACTTGTGGCAATTTAATCAGATTTCAACTATGGCTGAAAATGGGATGTCGGGGTATGACATGAGCATTTGCTCTCTTTGGCTTTAACTGCTACGATGTAAAGAAATGATAGAGACTGATCAATGTGAGCAAGAATAGGATCAGAGCCATTTTCAGGTGAAGCAAGCATACATTTGGGCTGTTAATCATTTATGAGAGAAACAGAGTCCACGAAATTCATCCAGTTCATAACACTGCTGACGCACAAGCATTTTCCTTTCTTTTATTCAATTGTAAATCCTTCTGAACCATTTACTGTGTCCTGTAGAAACACACACTAGAAGATGCATCTAGCATAAGAAGTGTCTCTTGTGAGAGGGGTAAGGTTAAAATTCAACCTGTCTGCCACTGACAATCACAATCTGCTACAAGAACTAAATGACCTTCATGGGGCAGCCTTCCTCAGAATCTCTCAAATCTTTTGTATTCAGGAAGAATAACAAGGATTGCGTATGACTGGGAAAGGAATTCTGCCAGTTCCAGTTCTCTGCTGCAGAAGTGCTGGGGTAGAAGATGGCCCATGCTTTACATGCAGGAACTGATTCTGCTTTGTGGATTTCTTGGTGTTCAACAGGCCATGCCAGGATCTGAGATATTACAGTTCCTGCAAGTTACAGCTTTTGTTTCAAAGAAGCCTAGTAGTTATTTATTTTAATCCAATATTTATTTCTTTTTATCCACCTGTGGGCACGTTTCATAATAATAATTTGATTTTTAAGAATACAGGGGCCGGACCACCACCGTCGGGACATGTGGCCACCAGTTTGGCAATTCTTCCTTTTAGCTAGAGGCATATTTGTCATCCTCTGAGTAAAACACAGTGTCTTTCCAAACTAGATGTACATCTTCTATGCTTCACTCATCACATCTTAAAGCAAGTCCCTCTTTCCACTCAGCTCATTTCCACTCCCAAGCTTCTCTTTCCTTAGCACTTCTCAGCAAACCAGTTAATAGGACAGAACTTCAGCCTGCAGCCTATCCTGGCAGCAACAGCACCAGCTGGAACGAACAAAGGCAGGGAAAGGGTTAGGATTAGAAGTGAAACCCTGCTTTGGAAAACTTTCAGGTTCATCAGTCAGTTCAGCTTCTGATTTTGATTTTTCTCATCACAAGGGAAAGGGCCTTGACACAGTCATAAACAAGGTAGGCTAAGTTTATCCTGACAGCTGTGTGAACAAGGGGAGTAGCACATCTGAGTAAGCCTGAAATGTTAGGTGTGTATTGGTAAAGACAATGTTTACAATTGGACTCAACAGTTTAGCAGTCAAGCTCCATTGCATAAAGGCAATTCAGAATATTGAAAAAACCCTCCACATTTACCTTGGAATCTACATTTACTACTTTTCTACGACTTTTGTTCTTGAAGAGTAGTCCACAGGCATTTTCTGCAATCACTTGGTAATTTGGGCTGGAATTTGAGGTGCTGACATTGTAGGTTCCAGTTGTAAAAGTTGTGAAAATGTGAAACAGAAATACTTTACTTTTAATAGATGTCATTCTTTCAGCTTAGAGGGCAGATTCTGGCTTCCTGATTAATGCTGAGTAGTTCCCAATTCCACAACAGCCCCTCTGAAAGCCATACAGATTTACTGAGGTGCAGAAGTCTACTAAATATTAGACAATCTGGCTAAATGTGGTCCTGCATAGCTCATGTCTGTCAAACCAAAACCAAGGCCCCAAGCCCTCTCCCCATCCGTTCAGTACTTAACACAAAGCCTGGGTTATAACTAGGAGTAAGTGGTAGTGCTCGAGAACTACTTGCTCCTGTGATGGAAACAGCTCTGAAGACCACCTGGAAGTGCTTCCTGGACCACCACAGATCTGCAAAACAGATGTGGGAATAAACAGTTTTCCTCTAGGATCTCACTGGAACTCTCTTATTGCCTTACTGTTTTCCTTTCTCTTGTTTTTAATGCAATACTGGTAGTAAGGAGTTTGTGGATGTCTCCTCATAGGCCAGATACAGCAGGAGGGGCTGAACTCCCTGAAGGAAAATCCCAGCTTTCTGGGGAGCTGTAGGCATCAGCCTGGGATTCATTCTTGAGCAAACTGTTGAATTGGGTTGAATGTATTTGCTAGTTTCCACAGTGTCCAGTGCTAAACAAATGTCAGAAGGAATCAGCCAGCTAGCTGAAATACAGAATGGCCACAGAAGTGTTTCAGTAGTTTATCACAGACTCATAAGATGGTTAGGGCTGGAAAGGACTTTAAGATCATCTCAGTCTTTCTCCCAGATCAGAGGTGCTGGAACTCCCTGAGCCCAAAGAAGCTGCAAATGCTCCATCCCTGGCAGTGTTGGGTGACACGGTCCAGTGTGAGGCATCCCTCGCCATGGTAGGGGGCTGGAACTGGATGATCTTAAGGTCCTTTCCAACCCAAACCATTCTGTGATTCTGTAGTTCTCTGTGTTTTAAAGCACCTTGACTTCTTCCTCACTTTGAAAGACTGAAGAAAAACAGGCCTCACCGTTATGTACTCTAAACCTCCTGAATCACTCTGGTAGGAATGGAGCAACATGTAATGACTTGGAGACCAATTTACAACGTGCTTACACAATTCATCTTGGCATCACTGAAGTCAGTGGATGATTTGCCACTGAAGCCTACAGCCTTCGATTACAGCCACCTACTATACAATGCTGTGTTCATCACAAAGTGACATCTTCAAGCGAGTTGGCACAAGTAGAAGCTGCCCTCTTCCTAGTACCTACACGCCTGCAGGCAATGAGTGAAAGGTGGGTGGGCACCAGGCATTTGGCCTAGTGGTAATAACTGCTTTGCTTTGATACGCTTATTGGCCACATTAATTTGTTGTCTACAGAATTATTTAATGCTTCTGAGTACCCACCTTAAGTGGTAACCAGAACATTTTTTCATTCACTGTTTAAATCTAAGAAGATGTGAAAACTTATACGCAAATTAAATACACAGGTTCTTTTAGTTCTCTACTCAGTGATCTTGTTTCATCCATACAGCTTTTCCCTACCCCGCAGGACACAACTAGGTTAATGAGTCCAACTGCACAGAGACTGTTTCTCCTGGAAAACCACTACCAGTTTAGGAAGAAATTACTCAACTTTATCTTGGGAGGGGGAGCAAGTCTTTTTGCAAAGACTTCCCCACACTCGTTAAAGAGAAATTAAACATCTAAAGGTAGAAACAGTCAATTAACTGTCAGATAATAACTTTCTGCATTTTGCCAAGTTTCCAAACCCACTTCTACCATATGGCCCCATTTAAGCCAACGAAGATGAAGGTCAGAGTCCAGCCAGCCTTTCTGCTGGGAAATCAATGTCTAGAGCAAAGAGCTTTGCTATGCACTCTTTTACTCCATGACAGACCAGATTCCATCATGTGTGAGACACAATCTCCAAGTTCACCAGCAAAACAGAGTCTCTTTGAACCCTGTACTAAGGGCTAAGGGACCCTCACCCGACTCTTTCCAGCTGCCTTTCCCATATATAAGCTCCAAGCTTCTTGGCATTCCTATGTTCTGTAAAAAAAGGCCAGCAGACAGCAGATACTTTGAGGAAGCCTACATGTCTGGCCATGGAAGGAATTTTCCCCTGCATACCTTTATTCACTTTCATCACTGAAAACTGATGATCTAAGGAGACTTAAGATGCTCACTATCAGCAGGTAGGATGAGAAGGGCTGCTGCAGCTAGATCCCAGTGTTACTGGAAGGACAAAGTAATATATGGTGGCAAGAAATAATTTTAATACTGCCTAAACAGGCAAGAGGTCAGAAGAGACTCAGAGCAGCCCTGTGGAGAGGGACTTGGGAGTGTTGGTTGATGAGAAACTGAACGTGAGCTGGCAGTGTGCGCTCACAGCCCAGAAAGCCAACCGTATCCTGGGCTGCATCAACAGGAGCATGACCAGCAGGTTGAAGGAGGTGATCCTGCCCCTCTACTCTGCTCTCGTGAGACCTCACTTGGAGTATTG
>WYDI02026714.1:0-42363 GCA_009867235.2 Psittacus erithacus | reverse complement strand
GGTGTCCCTGCCCATGGCAGGGGTGTTGGAACTAGATGATCTTAAGGTCCTTTCCAACCCTAACTATTCTATGATTCAGTGATTCTATGATCTCTTTCTTGGTCATGTTTGTGTGCAGGATACAGAGCTATACAGGTGACTTAGGCATGGTTTGAGCATTTGCAGCAGATAAAGAGTCCTCTGGGCACTGAGGTATATTTCTGGTGCTGAAACACTTATTTCACATTATGTAGAGTTTATTCACTTTGCTTTTCAAACCAAGGTATATCTGGATACTTCTGGAACTTCTCCCCAGGTGTTTATGAAGCTTCCTGTCCTGTTCTCTCTGTCCCTGAAATTATTTTACTTCAATTTACATTTGTTGGAAGGTTGGCAACTGAAGTCTGATATAAGTTAAGACTTAAATGGAATTTAAAAGAATTCCCATAAAGATTGTAATATAATGTAAAAATCACCGAAGGAGCTAAAATGTAACTGGTGATGGCTCCTGTGAAAATGTAGGTAAAATGCATTCTAATCTCACAGGAAAATCAAAGAGGAACCAGACACATGTGGAATTGTCTGTGTAGAGTTGCATAAAGCACAAATATTTGTTAAATTAACTAAAATGGTGTTTAATAAGGGAGACAGAGATGAAGCCAGTAACAATATATGACTAATTCAACACTGAAAAATCACAGAGGAAGAGGAAGCATGTAAAGTGGCCTGCAGAGACAAAAGTATGGATAGAGGAAAATTTCGAAGGAAAAAAAAAAAATAGCAGTTCAGTCTATTAGGCTGTGGAATACTTTCTCAGACCTGGGAACTCCAACAGTTGTTCAGTTCAAAGCTAGCTTGGACAAAGACCTAGAAAGAGTACTGTAAGGATGTGTCTTGTATTGGTAAGGTATGAAATAGATTAACTGATTTGTCTTTACTAGCTCTGATGTTCTGATTATTTTTTAACCATCTTTATAAAAGCCTTAGTGGAATAACTCATAAGGGGAAGAGTCGTGATACTCTGGATTGCTTTGAGTCATCAGAAAGACTTAATTTTTCTCACAGAGATTAGCTGTGTGTTCAGCTGCCAGACACTGGTCACAGAAATTTGTCATTGAATTGTGCTGTGGATTAATATTTCATCTTCTTTTATGTGACTGAAAGGGTAGGGATGAATGGTAGGCTTCGTTTCAGTATTACATCAGTCTTATGCATCATGTAGCCAGAATTAGGCCTTAAGTGGAAGTAGTCTACAATCACAGCAAGTTTGGACTTAGCAGTAAAAAATATGCATAGACAAGTCTTTAAATAGAAAGTTGAGGGTGTCTCCACTAAATTGCAGGAAACAGAATACATACTGATGTGGGAGATGTTCCCTTAAGGCAGAATGAACTCACTTCCTATGTCCTTGAAATCACTGAAAATAGTAAAATTATTACTTTAAATGAAGCAAGAATCAGTGAATCTCTGCTTAGGCCAGTATCAGTGATGCCTTCTTCTTGTTGCTCTTTCTCTTTTTCTACCTACCTCTTCCTTTTTCTCCGTGAAGTCCTGAGAATCTCTTTTGAGAGTGTTTTTTTCCCTTACACAAAAATTCTTGTTGCAGCCACAAAAAAGCTGTTCTGTGGTGTGGCAATGCCAAATGTGTAAAAAGAAAAAAGAAAAGTTGCTAGGGTTATGGGAAAACTGATACTTAATTCTTACAGCAGTACAGACAGCCTTCTGAATTCTTTTCCCTCTAGATAGCCCTTAAAGGTGTTTCGCCACCCATTTGAACAACACTTTAGTCTTATATGGGGTGAGGTTGAATGATGGTGTTTATTATGCCTAGTCAGAGATGCATTCTAGTGAAGGACGGTATTTTGCAGTCTTCTGAGGTAAATTCTTGTCTTCCATTTGAAGTGAGTCATATAACTGAAGGTGCATTTAGTGGTCTGGGTGATGTCTTAAGGTGTGCAGGGCTGCTTTGAGTGAGAAGGGAACATCCTTATTCTGTAATATTCTCCAGATGTTTGACATACAACTCTAGCATGGGAAAGATCAGGTACAAGCCAATTATATGATTTTTTCACTTTGTGAGATTTGACACATCTGGGGCTTGGACTAGGACATCAATTATATGATAATATTTCTTTCTTAGAAACACAAATTTTTGTTTGTATTCATAACCAGGCATAACCTAAGTGTCTAAGCCAAGGATGTGAGCAAATGTGCCCAGCTTGACTATCCATCCAGAGGAATAGGTGCCTATCCATATCTCCACCAGGACACTGAATTTTCTGTCCCCAGTGGCTACACAGGCAGGTTAGGTATCTCCAGAAGACAATTAAATCTCTTCAGGCTGTTTTACAACTGAAGGTATGTCAATATAAAATGCCAATTTGTCAATATAAAATTGATTATATGTTTTATGGAGAGAGGTCTGTATCCTCTGTTCTTTTCCCTGTTGAGTGTCAATTGCTGGGCTTTGACAGACTATCCTGTCTGTTTTCCATGGGACTTCAAGTTTTGCTGCACAGTGGTTTAGCTTTTGGAAGAGGACTGAAAAATAATCTGATTCAAGAAATTTGCCTGGTGATCATGGCATTTTCCTGGAATGCAGGAACTGTGAATTCAATCCCCTTTGAAATGACTATGCCTAGATGCACCCTAGATGAATGTTCTAACTATTAGACTGATATGAAAAATATGGATTTCTCTGTTGTTATCATCCTTGGCTGAGGTAGAGCCATGTCTCTCCTGACTCGCCCTGGTGATGTAGCCGCACTTCATGTTCTTGTCTGCCTGAATCTGGAGGATAGCAGAAGGGCCTTAGCTTAGAAAGACTATCCATCTCCTCAGAATACATAATTCTAACTACGCCTTACCAGTAAAAATTTTAAATTTCATTATAAATATTGATTTCATGCTATCTTCAGAGATATGTAATAAATATAAATTCTAAAAAACATGCAAATTAAAAGATTGGATTTAGCAAGTTTAGATGTTTATGATGTAACATAAGGTTTTAGGCAGCTTGCAGTGTCCTTTCATGTTCCTTACTTGTCAAGTGAGCACTGCAAAGTTTTACTCAGGCTTTTGAAAATTTTCAGTAAGTTGCTATTTGTGGAAGAAGAACATGGAGCCATTAGGGAATTTAAACCCAGGCTATGGCCTATCTTGGCAAATGAAGGTAATCCAGAGGATCAGATTTGCCTATATAGCACTGGAGTAGGGTGTTCAGTGGATGCTGGGGGAGTAATGCAAAATGTATTTCATAGAAACAGAGTAGTTAGGGTTGGAAGTTTGAGGGAGGCAGATTCCAAATGTGTAAGTCTGATGCCTAGCTTTATTTTTATAGTCACTTTTTTGTCTTTAAGTCAAGTCATTCCCTGGTGCTTTCATTCCAGGAAACAATTTGACCTGGAGGAGGACAGCTTTGCTTTCATCTCCATTTCATTTGTTGTTTGGGAAGGGAGATTGTGTACTGCACTTTTTAGGTATGGGAGTCATCCCATTTTTCAGTAGGCTGTGTCACATTAGACATAATGCCTTTAATTTCTGGTTTGCCTTTGTCAACTGCTGCCTTCTCTTTCTTCTTATTCTTGATGCAACAAACTCTACAGAAATCAATCAAGAATTAATGTGTGTGTTTATACAAAGATGCTAGATAGTAGATCCTCTAATTACAATATGAAAGCTTTGTCAAATGGCTGTGTTTTGTCAGTAATCTCTTTGTCCTTCATAATAACTGTAAAAAATATACGACCACTGGCAGATGTTTAAAATTGTATTAGTAAGAGTACTTTGGTAGCATACTATGCAGCTGTTCTGCTCAAGGGAGCATGAAAACATCTCTACCTGCATTACTGAAATAGTCACACTGTTCTGATGGTTTGTCAGCTGAGTACTATGAGATCAATATATATACTCAGCAATGTAGAAATCCACTCCCATTCCATCCCCTAGAAGTAGTATTTTATTTTTCATTTACGAAAATAAAAAGAAAACTGGGCCAGAACATCCTCTTGCCGCATGTTTTTTGCCAAGCTTTTATTTGTTTTTGATTCAACATCTAAAATAAAAATCTAACTCTAATAAAAGAATAAATATTTTTTATCTTTAATGGTGAACCTGAAGGAAATAAAGGGAACTGAAAAAAGTCACATTCTCTGCAATATAGACATTTTAGTGAAAGCTGCAAATGTAGGATTTTACAATGCATATATATATTTTTTAAATGTGTCAAATTAATGAACTTTAAAATGAAACAAAAAAATTTTGGAGTATATCCCAAAGTGCTGCAAAACTTGCTGAAAAGGCAGTCTGTATTTGGATGCTATTCCTAATGGAAGACACAATACTAAGCATATTTGTTAGCTCTTAAAAAAATTATTGAAGCAGAGGGAATTTGCATAGACATAACACAATTTTTGAAAGGAAAACAAAAATAGACATGCACAAAACTTCTGCTATATAAATGTCTGTATTCCTACTAAGAACTCTGCCATGAAACCAAGCATTGCATAAAAATTTGGTACCATATCTTAGAAGAGTATTGTAGCTAGATTGTAAAATATGAAATACCTTCACAGTAGAGTTTATATGACTTCAAGGAAATCTTCATTATAGTGTTATAAAGCTTAATCAAAATCACATAATATGAAAATAAAAACCCAAACCAAATAAAAACCCAAAACAAAGCACAAAGCTACACTTATTTGCAGTTACCAGGTGTAATTTATTTATTTAGTTTAACATATGTTGCATTACAAATTCATATGTGTGGTGTTTAAGTTGTAAGGTTGTCCTGTGACCTGGGGGAACTAATGCACCAGTGGCCTTTATTGCCTGCAATCCTGACTAGTTGTCCTTCGTATTACCCAACACTCCAAGACCTCCAGCCCATCTCAGAACCTGCAAATGCTTCTAGCTCTCTTCTGTGTACCCTGCCTCCCCTCCCTAGTATATCTTGTGCTTCTTCACTTCTACAAAATCCCATTGATACCCTATCTCTCATTTTTGTCCTGCTGGCAGTAAGACCAGGCTGTTTATGCTGACTGTCCATCCAGCTCTAGTCCTTGCCACATTAAGCATTGCCATCAATAAGCATTAATTTGTCATTAGTAATGTTTTTACTCTGTCCTATTGCCAACCTTTCAAGCATTCAGAGACTTACTTAGTGTTTTTGAGATGTCAGTAAAATTTAGTTGAAAGTGGTCTGCAGACTCAATAGTTTGAGAAGGGGCTGTTAAACCTCATGATGAGAAATATATGGAATTTGTTCATTTACTGAAAAGGTTAAAGATCTTCTAAAGTGTTGATGAGTTAGGACTGTTAAGTAGTAAATTTAGTGTTATTGTTGATGTTTTCAGACTGATTTTTATTGATTGATTTTGTACATAACACATGTTTTTAAAGTCCAAAGTTGTCACAGATTTGCTGACAAAATGATGCACATCATATATCTTTACTGGAGCTCCCAAGTAGAGCATTATAAATGACTCCTAGTATTTTTTTTTTTTCTTCTCTTTTTTTTTTTTTTCATTTTCAATGAGGCCTTGGTCCAGGCACAGCCCTACTCACAAATCATGTATAGATTGTGAATTTTTTTGCTAGCATCAACAAGACTGAAGACATACTGTACTGTATTGATCATAGCATCAACTGTGAATTCTTGGTACAAGTTTTAAGTTGTCAGCATGCTGCATTAATAAATTGCATTGAATTCTTTGTACATTAATTCAAGAATAGACTCCTAATTCCGTATTAAGAGATGAGAATGTTCCCAAATAAACCTTCTCATGACATGAGGTTTCCTTTTAAATTACAGTTTTGTGCCTGCTTACAAAGCAGAGGTAGACACATCAGGAATCATAGAATCATTTAGGTTGGAAAAGACCTTTAAGATCATCAAGTCTAACCCTTAACCAAGCACTGCTAAGGCTACCACTAAACCATATCCCTAAGTGCCACATCTACATGTCTTTTAAATATCTCCAGGATGGTGATGCCACAGCTACCCTGGGCAGTTACTGAGAATTTTTTCACCTTTGTTTTTTTCCTTTTCCACAAAAGCAGAACTGAAACCCCATTCTCTTACTTTATTTGCTGATGCTGATGGTGTTTCCTTAGTCTTGCTGGACATGGAAGACCTGAATTTATTGAGCTTGGTTCAGTAATACTTTGTTGATCAGCACTAAGTATGCATATTTCATCATATTGCATTTTTCTATACTAAGCGTCCTAAATAATGTAAGAAAGGTGTAAGGTTTTCACTGCTGGTATATAATGGCAGCAATAATCGAATTGCAGCTGGGGATTTGGTGATCTTTTATGTTCTTTTCATTCTGTTACTTCTTTATGTTTTGGTTATGATTTCCAGGTGCTGTTTTTTTGTTTTTTTGTTTGTTTGTTTTCTTCATAGTATATATAGAAAAGGTCTGTTGTTCACGAATAATCAAACACTTTAGAAGATCTTTAACCTTTTCAGTAAATTAACAAATTCCATGAAAATAAAACTGATTTCTGTAAATGCCCGTAAGATAGAGATAATGTGTCTCAAAAGTTATTTCCAAGTGGGTTATTCTTAGGTGGCCTAATAATCAGTGCAGAAGGAAGCTAATTGGTTATATTTCTTAATTTTCTGATACTGTCTTTGTGTACCAGGAATTCTGGAACAATCTTTAAAAATTGTATTCCATTAGGAACCAATAAAGAGAAAAAGATGAAAGAATAAGATCACTGCAGTAAAGATTATTAACCCCTAAAATAGGTTTTATTTCTGTGTTTGTACTGTGACTGAAATGATATACTCCCTGCACACTGCAGTATTATCTGCAAGCTTTCAGACAGCTTTCAGGTAAGATGGTTACTGGCCCACAGACAGACAAGTAGTGTCAGTTAAGGCCTTGCTGTAGATCCCCCTTGCTGCTTTATCATGACCAGCATCTTAAACATTACTAATCTCCTTAACACTCTTCAGTCCTCTGAAGATAGCATAGCCCTGATAAGGGTAAATCAGAGTTTTCATCTGCAGTGTGCCTGGTCACTTGGATTGTTTGAGTCAGATGCTCATATAGGGCAGTGACCAGGAACCTCAGTCTAAGGAACTGCTGCGCTTCCAGTGCTCTGCCTCCCCTAGAGCCTGAGCAAGCTGACTTACTTGACTTGCTCACTGGAGTAGTTAGATCTTTCTAGGGAGAATGAATTGGCTTTTACAGTCCTGTGGAATCCTTTTCAATTACGATGAACATAAAGAATTCAGAAAGCGCAAGAAATAAATACATAATCAGTATGAGAAGTCCAGCAGCTATAGCTCCTTTCATAAAACTACTTTCTTTGCTCTGGTGACGCTTTCTCTTGCCTAGTAGTGGAGACCAGCCTGCTGTTAGCAACGGAGATTGTACTGCTATTAACATTTTTAGATGTAAAAATTTCAAAGAAACACAATCATAAAGATAAAGGAGCCATCGTTACCGTCATCTTAATAAGGGCTTGTGTTAAGATAGGAGGTAAAGTTGTATCTTATATGACATAGGTAATATAACATAATAAAGGCAAATAAGCAAGAGTTTGAAGAGCCTAGGACTAGGTCTCATGCTAATTTATGTGGCAAATGTGATACATTTGCATTAAAATTAGTTTTTTGCATACATTTCTTTTTTGTCCTTGAAAAAGAGGTGATGTATCTGAAATGTGATTTTAAAACTTGACTTCTAAAGAGATAGCCCTGAGTTGCAATGGACAGTGGTCAAAAAGAATTTATTTTTGGACAGTAATAAGCTGGACTGCAGACTAATCAGAGGATTGTAGTAAATAGTATTTACTTTGTAGGTAACCATAATGTAGAGTAATAGTTCTTCACCTGTGAAGTGTGTGGGATAAAGTGTAGGATCTCACACCTGGTAGGGTGTGTAATATACACGTGGAAAGTGGAGGAAATGGCTGGGACACAGATGATGGCATAGGAGGGAGCATGCTGAGATGGTTTCAGCTGAGTGGAAGAAGAAGGTGGGCAGACAGTTCAACAGACAGAAAAATCAGTGTCTGCTCAACACCCAGTCCACTGCAATGCAGACAGGGGAAAGTAGTTTGGTAAAAAATGTCTGGTCATTTTGCTTTCCAGACTAGTTTGCAAGGGTTAAGAGCTTAAGGTTGTAGCTATTTAGCTGCAGATTCCTCAGCCTGCGTTCTCATTTTTGATACAGTGGCTTTGCTCATTTATGGAAGCTTGTAAATACCTAACTTTTTGCATTCCGGCTTTCTGAAATACAAATAGGAATTTCCCTAGTTTTCTTTGAAGCAGGGGGACACCTGGAGCAAAGGATTCCAACAAGGGAAAAAAGAGAGGAGAAAAAAAACTTGTGGGTGATAGATTGCTGCCACAGTAGGTCTATGTAAATAAAGAACTGAAAATTGAAGAGCTTTTCAACAATTATTTGTCTGAAGGACTTTGCAGAGTAGGGTGGTTTTTAAATACTTCACATTGTGTTGGATGAACCTCTACAGACCTGAAGTGGAGCTGAATTGTCTGGTTTAAAATACTTCAGATGGACATACTGTAATTTCAAAACAAATCTGTTACTATTAGATAAGTTGTACGGTCTCAATAGAGGTAGACTACAGATGCTTTTTATTCTAAATAAAGACACAGTATTTGATTTATTCATACCAATACACATTAAGTAAAACAGTTTGACTGAAGCAAAAATCTGGCAGCTGCATATTAAGCTGGGCTTACATTTTCAGGCTCTGAATGAGTTAAAATGGATGATATTTATTGCACTTTTATGCAAGCACACTGTCAATATAATTGTAATATAATTGCATTTTATACAAACAGTTGGCAACCTTCAGAATAAATGTCTATTTGGGGCAGATTTTTATTATATTCTTTAAAGATTAAAAAAAAAAAAAAAAAAATCAGTTAAAAATAACCAAAAAATAATACCCATCTATGTAAACTAGGTTTTAATATGGGTCATGAATAATCAATAGAGATGGTTTCAGAACCTTCTGCTTGTTAAACGCCTAAGTGTATGGTTTTTCTCAGCTTTAATATGTTGTTATTTGTTTAAATTTCACTGTATAATTTTGGTGATGGAAATCAAGAAATGAGAAAAATGCCAAGGGAGGTGATGCTGTAGTCTAGGTTATTTTTCTTGGAGCCTCCCAGAACAATGATAATTCTTGTTCTAGGTTCTGGGCTAACTGATTACTTGAACTGCTCAGCATCATATTTCCATCTTCTCGCTTTTAATCTTCTATGCCAACACGCTGTAATGGCACTCATTGGCTTCTTGTTAAATGTGAAATAGAAGAAATACACTGTTTTATTTATTGTACCAAATGAAGAAATAACATCTTCACAATGTGAAAGATGTTGGGGGATTTTATATCACTGCAGATGTTAGATTTATGCCATGTAAATCGGGTATGTTAATGATGTTCCAAAATGTTCTAATCAGTGTTTATTCTGTCATATTTTATTTATATTTGTTTTTCAAAATGTATATGCATGTGATACAGGAAACTTGAAAATCATAATAAAGCAGCCAGGCTGAAATATAGATTTCCAGTTAACTACAGAGATATGTGTTTTAATTAAAATAGTTGGTAAACATGTATTATGAATACTCAGAGGAGTCCTTCTAATTTGTTTAGCAAAGCAGTGTTCTAAAATACTTCTTCTGCCATTGTAACAGAAGTCCTTTTCAGCATGAACTGGATGGTGTGCCTGCTAATGATCCAGGAAAAATTCAGTGACATGCTTTAAACATACCTGAGAATTAATGTTTACAATTTTTTAGTCAACCTTCTAAGCTGAGCTCTTGGAAGCTTTTCGATATGTTTCAGGCTGTAAACATGAAATTTTCTAGATACATTTCAAGGAATACTATTTACTATAATCCTCTGATTAGTCTGCAGTCCAGCTTATTACTGTCCAAAAATAAATTCTTTTTGACCACTGTCCATTGCAACTCAGGGCTATCTCTTTAGAAGTCAAGTTTTAAAATCACATTTCAGATACATCACCTCTTTTTCAAGGAGTTAAGAGCTGCATTTTCCACTGCTTTCCAGATTGTGGCTGACCATAAACATTTCCACAGGTTTTCTGGGGAGTTAGGTGGAATTTGGGTTAGGTACAAGATATCATTAAGAAGCTTAGGCAGAAGAAAGACAGGATTCTCCCCAGAACGTATGCTTCCCTGTGTATCAGTATCAATGCATACACATCAATGTTTAATATAACAACACAGAGAAAGCCGAGATCAAACTGACAAATGGCTAGAGAGTATAAGCACTTCCAGGACTAGCTAAAGCTGGATATTAGATGATGTAAAAGTGCTGTCTTGATGTACAGTATCTAAATATTACTACAGACAAAATTTAATTTATCCTACTATTAATATGATCATAGGGATTTTTAGAGAAATAATTCAGTCTGTATTCTGAGTATTACTACACAGCTATCCCACTGAATCTCTTCCATGGGCACTGTATCTCAGCAAGACCAAGTCACACAGAATTCATATACTTATCTTGCTAGTAAGTTGTTTGCCATCCTGAAATTGTTTAGTTGGTTGGTTATCTTTTCTTTTAAAAAGAAGCAGTCATGAAAGATTGCAGCATTGTTCAGTGTTTCTGTACTTTGCTCTCACACAGAAGTACAAGGTATATTTGTGGTGATATTTGAAAGCCAAAAATGCAGTCTCTTGTTTTTTATTTAATAGACAAGTATGGTACATGTCACATAACAATTTCTATTGTATTCTGGTTTGTATGGAAAAAACATTTTCAGTTTGCCTCCTCACATATGCTGTTCTGTTGGGGCTTTTGCTTTGGGTTCGTTTTCAGGGGTTTGTTCATTTTCTTTATCAAGTGCTTGTTTTAATTATTTGCTTACAGATTTTCTACATAATTGTCAGTGGTTTTTTTTTTTTTTTTGTTCCTTAATGTACAAATTAATTTACTTAATGTGCTGAACTTGTTCAGGTCACTGAGTGGTAACAGGGTTTATGGTACAGACACTGAAGACAGGTTTTATAGAGTCTGTGTTAAACTATGATCCCACTGAAATAAATGGAGGTCTTCCTGTTCACTTCAGTGAAGTCAGAACTGCATCCCAGTTTGAAGAGCAGCACAATCCACGTGATGTCATATTAACATGAAATATATCGACAAGGTTATTTGAGGAGCAAAACTAATAGGAATATGGATTTGCTGAAATCTAAATGCAGTCCCAGAGAACAGAATGAGCAAGGAACTGGTAGATGTGAACAAACTGTTTAAAAGCCTGACTATATGATGAAAATCATGGTTTTTCTTCTGCAAGTTTGATGGAAAAGTTATAGCCATCTCTGGATCTCTCTTGAACTGACACTACAGTCCCTTGCTCAGCAGATAACCTCTGCAGACAGTGACTTTGATATTTCAAAAGTAATACTTGTGTAAGGATAAACTATTCTGGAACAATTTCTCAAGTGAATGGGAAACAAACAATTTTTCTCTGAAGATCAGGCTATTTGTTTCCACTGTTTTGTTTCAAACAAAAGTATTTGTCCAATCGACTAATGAAGACTATTCTGATATTCGTAATTTTTTGGCCATCCTCTATTTTTTTTTTTGTCAGTTTGGACATCTTTTGTTGCATTAAAGGACACCTTTGGACTTTTTCAATTGTGTGGTTTCATTATAATCATCATTCTTTGTAACAGTAGTGAAGGGTAAATGAAAACAAATGCCTCTAATAAGGCTCTGATTATTTTTCTGTGTAACAGACTATTTACTACTGTACCACTGCTTCACAGCTGTCTTCTGTATAACAGGAAATGAAAAATCACACTTTATATTATGGGAAAGTGCCTTTAAGAGCACTCAAGAGAGAATATGAAAATATTAAAGAACCAGGTTAATTGAATAGGAAGCACGTGATCTCAGTGCTTTCCCTAGAATTCCAGACAATTTTGTTTGATATTGTCATCTTTTAAGATGTGAGTACTTGATTATCGTGAAAAGAATAGTCAGTAGTCATGCCTAGAGATCTCATTCATGGTTTCTGATCTTTGCAAACTGAGGCTGACTTCCTTACCTTGACATGTAACTGTAACCATGTGCTCAGGCACCAACCCAAGCCAGCAACAGCCTGGAGTTTTGGTAGAACCTAGAATTATATGCAATATTCTTTTACTCTTTGATTATTCTTCTGCTTGATAGTAAGTGAACTTTATAGGGTTGTTGATAATGCCATTCTAGCAAATTGACAAATACCAAGTCCCAGTTCTCTTGTTTTCATTTCCAGTTGCCACTATTGTTTGCTACATATTTAGAATGTTTTATTATTCTGTTGGCCAACTCAGTGCTCCACTACAAGCAGAAGTCAAATATGCAGTGAACTGAAGTCTGCAAAATTTAAACTGTAGTCTTGTACATGAGAAAAAAACATGGCTGTACTTCACAATTTATTTTCCTCATGGTGCAACTGAATTTTACACAGCAACAACAGAATTTATTTTCCACTATGCTTTGTATACCTTTCTGTATATCAGACTGGAGTTTCACTGCAGATTTTGAACTTGACTAAGATATCACAATTGCAAAGACAGTGTAAGTGTTTAGAGTGCAGCATTTTATGACTGCAGAGCACAGAATTTAGGGAATTGATCATTTTTCTTCTCTCACCTTGGTGGTTCAGCTTTTGGCAGGTCGCTTGCTGCATACAGAGACTGATTGATCTCTTACCGCATGGAAATGGCAGGTGCTTGTTAGGCCCCCAGTGGGTCTTACTTCAGACTGCAGTGACTTCTCTTTCTTCATACAGTATTGCTAATAGGCTCCATCTTCTGGTCTCTCGATCCTTAACCAGCAAACAAAATTGAACCTGTTAAATATATCCAGCATTCCGTGTTTTCATTATGGTGCTTTAGCACACGGTTACAAACACCTGGAGTTTAAAAGTGAATGAATGCTTGAACAGGATAGAAGATTTTGCTGTTCAAATTACCTGTAGTCCACATCCTACTACGTTAAAAAAAAAAAAAAAAAAAAAAGAGCATAAATAAACAGGATTTTAACTCAAAATATTGCCTTTCCAAATGATGCAATTACAATTAATGCTATTTTTTTAAAGAACTGTGGACTAATGAATAAAGACATAGACTTCCTGACAAAAAAGAAATTAATCTAAGGAGGTTTTGCAAAAATGTGTTTAAATCACAGATCTGTTCATGAAATAGAGGTTTAGTGATGATCTTTCTTCACTTAGGGTATTTGTGAATTAGCCTTGCATTTTCTCTAAATCATTCACTGAATTAATTTACCCTCTAATATTAGAAGCACTAATTATCATTTAAGATCTCTCTAGATTATTAAGTTTGGGAAAGACCATCATGTTATTAAACAATGATCTAAAAAGCAAATTTTAGGGAAACTTACAAAATAGTTTTTAAAACATCAAGTGATGAGACTCAAAAGTGATAACATATAAATGCTTCTAATAGTCTTCAGTTAGAAATTTTCACTACACTCCTATGCAAATTTGTCTTGTCATCCACAACCAGTTACAGGATCTTATTTTACCTTTGTCTGCTGGATGGGAAAATGTGTGATAAAAACTAGAGAGATCTTTACAGGCTGTGACTGCATCACTTCTCTACTAATCTTTTTCTTTGATAAGATATTTTTGGCTCTTTGAATTCCTCAGAAGGTCTGTTTTCATTCCCTAATTGTTTCCTCAAACGTCCTCTGAAACCCCTCCATTTTATGAGATCTCCTAGATAACATTTTTAGCAGAATTGAACAGACTGTTCCAAAATTGGTTTTATCTTGGACAGCAGTGCTCTGCTAACTCAGTAACGAAGGTCTTCACTTTACATGTATCAGAGAAGCCTCTTACAAGAAGCTTATGTTCAGCCTAGTCAGTGCCACAGCACTTTGCTGAGTTATTTTAGCCCAGAATCTAGTATAAGATCCTGTAAGAATGCCATTCATTCTTTATTCATGTTGATCTAATCTTTTTTTTTTTTTTGTCATACTAATATTCTTTTTTATTCTTTTTTTCCTATTCACACTTTACCAAGCAATCAATATTGTTCTGTAGCAGGGATCAGACCTGCTCATTTACCTCCTCACATTATTTGTGTTGCTGTGTATTTTACCAGAGATGATGAGGGATGTTCACCCTTTTGCACGTTACTTATATATAGGCTAAAAATCTTAGGGCCAAGAAGTGACCTATTTGCAAAAGAAAAAGATTCAGGTTTCTAGAAGCACAGTTGATGAATGTGCTCCATTTTTATTTGCAATTTGATGGACAGGCAGCTAGCTAGTTTTAATAACTGCTTTGGTTTCTTTTTTAACCTTTATTACTTTTTAAAATCCAGATGTCTTTCAAGTGGCACAATTTCCAGACTGAAGGTTATCAGCATTTTGATTGAATTGGGAATTCCTTTGCATGCACAGAGAAAATGTAAATGCTGTGAAGTAAAAGTTTGTGCATAATGTATATTTATGATCTTCTGGTTTAAAGAGTAGTCTAGTCAGAACACAGTTAACTGGGGCTTTCTATTTATACTACATTAAAAATCATGTCTTCTAATTTTGGAAGCTGGTTGGAGAAATTTCCTCCCCTATAAAATTAAAAATCATAGTATGACTTTTAGTAACTAAGAATGTGAGAGAAGAATTATGATTGCATGCTGGCCGACAGTAATTTCTCCATGAGTTTTTTAGATGGCACTGATTTTTATAAAAGCTTGGCAATGCTTCATATCACAAGTAAAAAGATTCCAGTCCTACATGTGGATTCTTTACTAAAATTCTAACTTTATATTTCATTATTTTTAATTTAAAGGACAGATTTGTAGACCTCTACATTCAAACTGATAAAGTAGTTAAGTTTTAGTTTTGCTGTTGGAGTATTTCATGCCTTCAGCATATTTTTGCAGTTTTAAAACATGGTGTTTTTCTTTTGTTGAAAGGAATAGAAAACTTCATAGAATGTTAGTCCGTAAGAATTGTTTTCTGTTTGCTTAAAATGTGGCAGTAAAATCGGGAAAGCCTTTGCAAAATCCTTAATGTCTGCTTAAGAAATCTTGACAGTTGTGCACATGTCCATCTTGATTTTCTTATAGGAAAGTATGTTCATTTAGATAACTACACGTGACTATGACAAAGGCAATAAAATTCATAAATTAATCTGTGAAATCAATAGTTTGACTGTGTGAAATATTCAACTTGCAGTTAAGATACAAGGAATTGAAAGACCTCATCAGTGGGCTCAATATTTCGTGGGAATCAGTCTCACTTTTGCAAAGAAGTATGAAAAGGAAGACATATTTCTCTTACCCCTCTAAAAATGTTTCCCATCAAATTTTGACATTTGCAAGGTCTGTATGTCTATGTAGACTTTCAGATTTATGCCAGTGAAGTACAGAGTCACAAACACCATTGTTTCTGTCCTCTTACTTGCGTAGAAATTCTGTATTGGATTTCTGCACTTCAGGTCACTCATGAAACTGAAGTTCATCATTCTGTTCTTTGAGGCAAAATATCTGGAATAACAACCACTCCTCCTATCATTCAAGTAAAAAGTACATTGGATTTCTCTTCTTTCTTGAAGAGTGAGTAAAATTTAGAATACTACTACAAATCTGTAAATGTGTGGTACTCAGCAGAAACATGGACATTCTAAAGTGTGTAGGAAGATTTATATTCTATGAAAAGATGGATGTCTCAGGTTATGGCAAACAGCATTTCAAATTCTGTTAAATCAAATGTGAGGTATTGTCTTGTTTTAATATGTAATACTAGCCATGAGAACTGTCCTAAATGAGGGCTAAGTAAAAATTAGTACATCCTGAGAAATCTGGTCCTTGTTTTGTCTCTTAAAATCAAACGAATGAGTCTGGCTTCCCTTTCTTACGAATTGTGTCATTTTTAAGGTATCTGAGCTGTACTCTCCAGCATTGTGCTGCTAGTGGCATTTCTCTGTGCCAGCTTGGTGACTCCACAGTATCTTAAATTCCTAGAACAGAAATTATATTAAAAAGGGAACGCAGTGAGCCTTGTTCAGGCTAATGTGGAAACACTTCCTGAATTCTCAAAAATTTCCTATCTTAGTTTAGTTATTTCTTCATAACTGGCCTCAACTGCATTTAAAATACAAACCTAGTATTGAAAAATTGAAAGAAATAACATTTTTGTGATTTAATAGCACATTGTTTAAGAAGTAATAAATTAGTGTTCTTATACCAGAGAGGCTGCTGCAGCAGCTGTATTATACAAATGAGTCAATATCCACTGACAAACTGTTACAGCATCAAGTTAGTTTTCTCACTTTTAGTAAACATAATGAAGAACAATATTTTTACCTTTCATTTCCAAGTTGTTGTTTTGGGGTTTTTTTTTAATGTTTTGTATTGCATGAATTAGCAGAGATTCTCTGAATTTGTTAATTGCATTATTTATTTAGATTAAAGAGGTAAGTTTTGAGAATTGTGAGTATTAAAAAAAACCCAGGGATTTTAACTCTTTTGATAAAAAAGCCCGTCTGAATGTGATTGATCAAGCTGACATACATCTGTTTTCCAAATGGGATAACATGGGGATAGAAAACATTGCCACTACATTCCCAAAGGTTATTTACATTAATTGTATGACATTAGTATCAATTTTGCATCAAACTGTATTTCTTACAATCATTTTCAATGCATAAATGATAAATGACTGAAATAAATACATACATAACTCTTCATTTACCAGCAGCCTTTTTAAAGATAAGCCCTTTTATTTTATGCTAGACAAGACAATGCATCTGAAATGCTTAGCTCAGTAAATAAAGAGGGATGATATTCTACAGGAAAGTAAATGTTGCTTGAAGGTATAATCAGTACTATACAGTCAGTGCAAATCCAGCTTATGTACAACAATATAAGAATCAAGTCAGCTCACTGCTGCCTTCACATTCAAGGCCATTTTTGGTGACAAAAGGCACTACATTTAGTAATTTTAACCTCCTAATCTTCTGAGTTTACCTCGGCAATGACGGATACGTACCTGTTTTAATAAAACGCACAAGCTGTCAGATAGTAAGTGTACTTAATGTGCTGCACTGTATGAAGCACCATTAGGACACATCTGTATAGTAAAACACACACATTCTTTGCAGTACTGAGAATTTATTTTGGTTTCACCTGAGGCAGCAGGATTCTGTTCTGGCAAAATTAGAATGCAAAGTCCCTTGTTTTTTGTCTCCTTTGAACAATGTGTGCTCAGGAATTGTTAATGTTGTTCATTTTGAAGCTGAAGAGTGGTATTAAGTACTTCACATCTAACACTGGGAGTGTTTCTTCTTTCACAAAGAAGAAACAAACAAGGTGATTCTAGTCTCATTTCTAGAAAGGGAATTCAGTCATCACCATGGAAATTAACAGAACAGGATTTAAAGAAATTGGAAAGGCACTTCAAAATTTAATGGAGTTTATTATTTAAAGTTTAATTCCTGGTAAAAGAATTCTTTCTATCTTACCTACTTACACTGTTTGCTTTACAATATGTATAGATAGATGACAGAAAAACCCTCAAGGTACATGGTTCTTATTGTGAACATGAGCCACCATTAAAAGATCAAGATTTGCCAACACTTTCAATACAGCAGCATGCCATAATTACTTTTCTGTTCTAGGTGCAGAACTGGGTTGTAACTGTTGGCGAATTCAGAGTTTTTTAATGGTGCCTGCTTTAAGTAGCAGCCTTTCAATTATATGCCCTAGCAAAAAGCTGCTGATATCCTGTTCTAGCAATCCAGGTATAAAAGAGCATTTTAAAGTGCCACATGAAATAAGATAGTGGTGAATAATAAGCTAGAAAATATGCTTAAGGAATCACTTTACTATTGTGACCATTTACAAATTGTACAGGGAGACCTGAGGGCTAGCATCTGGTTTTTAGCACACTTCTGTGCACTGCAAGCTTAGTATTGTCATTTGCCTGCAGCTATTTTTGTACTTATTAAGAATCAGTCGATCATACAGTTCCCAAACAAAAGAAAAATATTTGGTGGCTGCATATACATGTATGGCTTTCCATATGTCCAAATTGTGGGTTTCATACACAAGGTGGAAAAAAGTTCAAACTTCCTACATTTCTCGTAATGGTATACATATGTATTGTTTTTAATGTGACTACATAACATTAATAACTCTGCAACTTTACAGTTTCACTCATGAGAAAAAGAAGGTTTGGTGTTAGATAAGCAATTGCATTTCTTCTTTTAAAATCCCCTGTATTACACCTAGGTTTCTTTATTGATATTCACCCAGCGGTATCTTCTCCCAGATACAGGCTGATGTAAATTGTTTCCAAGAAATTTGTTCTGGCTCTACTGAATTTTGCTTTTGCATTTGTTCTTCTGCCTGAAAAGAGCAGTCTCAAGAAGTTAGAAGGTGCTGTACATTTCCAGTATTTTTCATTTGGAAAATATTTTTTGAGAACATTATTATACAAGTGTTCTGTCATACAATTTCAGGCTTTTTGTTTTCTAGTAAGATCGTTGAGGCATGCTGTTATCCATACACATTTCAAGGCTACATACTGACTTTGATCTTCATTCAACTCTGTAAACTGAAAGCTGAAAAAAAACTCTTATGTAAGATATTTCTTATTTAGTGAAATTATACTGTCTCAGTAGTGATGCTTTAAAAAAACCCCAACTGTTCACATTTAACTGAAACCAGGCTCAAATACCTTTATTGTGGGAGAGGCAAAAGAAGTAGATTAGCATTTTAACTTCACAGTACTGGCTTGCTGTTGGCTTACTATTACTACTGGCAGTTCCAGTTCCATGTATTTCTGAACTTTAACATCAGAATTTTTGTTCTTGGTCCTCACCTTACTAGAGTCATGGCAAAGGCTCCTCAAGAGCTGATATATCTGTAAAGACTGATACTATGATTTGGAAAGCTCCTTGAGCTGCCGTTCATCATGACAGTTTTATTCTAAACATTCTGGGATTTGTTTTCAAATGTGAATCAAGAAGAAGTGCATTTCTGAAATCAGCATAGTTAAATTGCCTAATTAAATATGATAAGAGGTTTTAGTTTTCAGTTGTTGACTAGACTCCTGTAGAGTGATAAAGGCATGGTTTAATTGCACATTAAGTCAGTTGTGGATGAAAAAGACAGACGTGGAATGGGATTCAGTGAAGTGCAGATATTGAGGCTCCCATTTAAATTATACAGAGAGAAGCAGACCCTAGCAGGGAATGATTTCTTGCATCCTTAAAGTACCTAGAGTATATGGGTAAATTAATAGTTTTCTACAAGTTTTTAGCTTTAAAGAAAGCCTGTGTATGACTATCTGAGGACAGAAATACAGGTAAAGAGAAGTCTAGCATGTAGAAGGCACTCATACTCCTTCCAAAAAGAGTCTTAGATGAAAAAAGGAGCGCAGTGAAGCGCAGGTATATTTAGTTTACCATGCACAGAGTCTGCATCGGCAAACAGCAGGCAGGATAAATATGACATCCCTGAATGACATGGCTTGATGAAGAAGAACGTGTCCCCAGAAATGTCAGCCTTAGCAAAGAATAGCATGACTATTCTGTAGTTCCTGTGCTTTTTTATTTCTTAGCAATAAATCTAATAAAAATAAATCTGAAAAGAATTGTGTTTGGTTTGGGGTTTTTTGTTTTTGTTTTTTTTAATTAGATCAATATTCAGGTCTTAGAAAGTTTAAATGCCTTTCACTGTCTTTAATGATTCTAATGCTGATGAGCACAAGGAATAACTGATCCCACTTTGTGGACAATTAGAGATAAAATGTCAATAAAGGAAACCAAAAACTCCTGCAGTTTCTCACTTACATCATATTTTCAAATAAATTGAAACATTTTCTTGACTTTGTGGTTCCAAAAGGACATGATTCTTTGGCCCTCACTAAGAATAGACTGTCCTGATGGAAAAGTGTGCTTTGTGCTTTTCTGGTAGAGTAACAAAGAGGAATTTGGTGAAGCTGTAACAGTAGTAATGCCAAAAGAAAAATATTATTAGATCACTTAAACTTTCCTATGTATTATTATGTCATCATTTCTTAAGGACTTATATAAACCGCAGACTGATTTAAACTGAAGGCACTGGGGAAACAGAACAATGATGCAGGAGGAGGCTGTTGAATACAGAAAATAAAGACTGAAAATGCCAAACAATTTTATTTTTTTTTCTCTGAGATGAAAATCTGAAATGTTCTTTTCAAGAATAATAGCTAAAACCACTTCATACAGAAGTGGGGGTTTTACACTGCAGTTATCCCTGTAAATGATTACTTGTTAACAGTCTGATGTAAACCTGCATTAGAATTAGGTAGATATAGGTAAACTATATGCATGATTATGGCAAACACCAATTAGGTGAGAAATAAAAGTTAATAAAACCTTCCTGCTCATGTTCTTACATTCTTTGCATTTTTTCAATAGCAGTTTTGGTTTAGGGAATAAAAGCTCACAGCAGACAAATGGTTCTGAGATAGAGTGCTGAAGACAAACTGTATTAATCAGTGCAAAAGACTGCCCTTATAGAAAGCTGAAGGTTTCCAGATATAAGTCAATGGTGTTCTGTTATTGTTGCTTCAATATCTAGTCCAAACAAAGAGAAAGGGATGTTGGGAAAAGAGTGGCTATTTCAAATTAACAGCAACATCTACTGCTCATGGCTTTATGACTTCTGTGGCTGTATGTAATAGCTGAGCAGCTGCAGGATGCAACTGGCCATCACGGTGTGGATACTTACTACTGAGCAATAAAATTGCAAACCCTAATCTGACTCCAGATTGGTCCTACCAATCCATTTTGATCTAAGTAAAATGATGTACTGCCCTATGCTCTCTCATCAAAGGAGTGTACCAATAGTAGATGTCAACAGTCTTTCTCTGTGGCACTAAATTATGTTCCTGTGATTTAAAAAGCAAAAAGGAAACAAGCAATACAAAAATGCACTTAACTGATCAGTGCTGTTCAGGTGGAAACAATGACAGGCAAGGCTTGTGTGGATTGCTTTGTGACAGGTTTATAAGGAAAGTAGTATACAGTTTACACCTACAAAAGAAAAAAAGAATCCATCATAGGAGAAAGTCATCTAGTGAAAATGTTAATGGCAATTTTTAAAAAGAATTACAGTGTCTTAAAAAAAATTAAGAAAAGAAGGTGACAAAGAGGTGGAGGAAAGCATGCATGACTTGCAGTGATTCGTCTATCTGAAAAGTCTGCTTTTGGCATTATCTAGTCTATGTTGCACAAGCTAACCTCTTTCCAAAGGGAGTCACAGCTCTGGTGAGGGCATGCCAGGGAGGAAAGTCTATCATTTTCTGAAAGGGTTATTGAAGACCACTGGCTGAGTAGATGGAAAAATGAATGAGAGTTTGTGAAACTAGTCTGATGGAAAAATTGGTGTAACAATTACTCTTATGACAAAATTTTTGGGAACAAGAGCTCCAGAATGAGTCTAATGTAATGGAATTCCATCAGAAATCCCTACCTTGAAACAGTACTTCTTTTCATGAGTACCGCAGAATTTCTCACTTTAGTGATAAGTATTCACAGGACCAATTGGATGCAGAAATGGTTCTTTTTTCTTTTGTGTATATATTTCCACTTAGTCCAGTTGTTCCTTTAACATAAACAATATTTTTATTTTTCAATTTTTGGAAAAGACCCCAGAATTTATACAGTTTTGTAACAGAATCTGTACTTTGATTACAGGTGAGTTTCATGTTGTGATTTCAATGTACAGTCTGTCACTGAACTTCAAACTGCCAATGGCAATACAAATATGATCCAATGACTTGTGCATAGGATAAAAATAACCATTTTTTCTGTATATATTCCAGAAAAAATCTAAATTTACTGACTTCAGTCCTGTTCTGTTTTTGCTGAAAACGCTATTACATGAACTCCTAAAACTGCTGAAAGGATCATGGAAAAGGTAGTTTGTATGAAGAAGACTTTAAAATCAAGCCTAACATATGTAGTGAAAAAAATTAAGACAGATCAAAGGTTTTGATTTCATGTCTGAGTAGTGAATATTTACCACTTAGGATTTATAAAATATTCTGGAAATACTCTTAAAATGCTTTGGCAACAGTAAAACTTTCTGAGACAGTGGATAAGCTAACTAAAGACTAAAATAAGAAAACAAATAAAAGATGTGCCTTAGAGAGCAGGAAGGTGCCCCTTGGAGCAGCAGTTGCGTTTTGGACACCAGGTATTTAAAAGTCTGTTATCAAGAAAACTGTATGCAGTCAAGAAAAACATTCAGATCTTCACTGTATTTTATTAACTATCATATACCTACTGTAATTTTTTTTTTATGCTAAAAATATGTAAGATATGTCCTATTCCAGTATGTATGTAAAAAAACCCATCTTGGAACAACTGAAAGATGTTGGAATTTTGATGGTTAAAATACAGGGACTAGTGATCTGAGAATTGTTCCAAGAAGTTTGTAAAAGTCATTTGCACATCCTCCTAATTTGGTCAGACATTAAAGACTGCAGTCATTGTGAGCACACCCTAAGAAAATGGAGGTGTATTCATTATGAAGATGAAAACATTTGCATTTGTGTGCAAATCTGGCGTTTGAATATACAAACATGGTAACTGCATGCACTGTGTTACACTAGAGGGAACAAGAGACAAAGAGGAGCCGTGCAGCAGTGGAATTCCCTCAAGGAATGCTCTCTGATTCATCCGTTACATACTGAAGCCTTTTCAGAGGGTGCCAGACCTCTGGAGAGGGGATGCTGGAGGAGGAGCTCAGCCAGTTTCAAATGGTTCAGAGCTTGTTTATTGCTGTTCTACTCTATTCTGCTAAGCTCGACTGCCCTCCCCAGTATTCCTGCAGCTCTCACCTGCAAGAGCAGCTTTTTCTGTCATCTGCACATCCATGTGTGGCCAGTGACAGCTTCAAGAGTAGTTATAGTTTTCTTTTGGATAAATATACCTGATTAGATGAATCATCAATATAATCCCACTGAATTTAATACCAGCTGTGTTTAACCCATTCTATGTTGCAGTCATCAAAGGAGAGGTAACATCTAAAAGCAACTTAACAATAGCCATTGGTTTTGGAGGATTCAGATATCATCCCTATTTTATGCTCTGTTGCTACTCAGCAAACAGCAGGAACTAATTTTAACTGAACACATCCAGCACCAGTATTGTGCTGACATTAAGGTCAATATGCAAACAGCATAAATAGGAAAGTGACATTAATGCTGAGCATCGTTAGAAATGAAATCATACAGAAAAACAAAAAACAACATATTTTCCAAATAGAAAGTAATGTGTATTTCAAAGCATTCAGCAGGTGATTGCAAGCAAGAGAGAACCCTTGGAAAACACAACTAAGTCATTCAGAAGTAAATTGAATAACTAAAAAGAGATGCAAGCATTATTTATTTTTTGATGTAATTTGTTCTTACTTTCAATTACAATGAAGTCAGTGCCCTCATTTTAGTACAACCAGCCTAAGAAAGCAAACCTAGGTCAACAGCAGGGTCTCTTTCTCAACTGTATTTTTAGTTGTGTTTTAGTTTTCTGTAGAATAGTGTCACCGTAGTTCTTCAAGTTAACCACAAGGGTTAATGCAAGTCTATGTGTATAAGCTGTTATGTATGTATCATACAACTGCTTTATATATGTGCCAGGAGCAGAGACTGGTGGGGAAAAGAGAAGGAGGGATATGGAATTGTGGAAAGTATTTCCTTCAAAACTTCACACATCATCAGTTGTTGTGAATTACCTGCCTATACAAAAGTCGTTCTAGCTACATTATGTATATTATTGCAGAAGTGAAAGAATGAGTTAGAAGTAAAGAAAACATCATTATATTACATATTTCTTATGTAGCCTCTCAGCCAAAATCCTGAACTTCATTTGAGACAGTAAAAGATGTGTTAATACAAATTTCATTGAATTAAAAAAAAAGTGTATTATAAGCAATAATAGGAAACACTGTCATTTCCCTCCCACTGCCGCTCCTTCATGGTAAGACCTATTTTTGAGCTGTTCTCATTCAGAGAATGAGTTGATACTTTTGGCTTTGTTCCCAGAGTACTGCATACTTGGTGATGTGTGAGGCATTGCCTCCTGGGGAGAAAGGAGGAGGGGGACTGAATCACAGCATTTAATTCTTAATGATTGTTCTGCATGGTCAAGAGGACACAGAACAGGCAATGCTCTTTATTCTTTACTTACTGTTATAGCTATTGGCAGCGAGCCCTTTTAATTTAGCTATCAATACTCAATGTCTTTAATCTTTTACTTTAAAGCCAGTCCAAAATAAGTACTAGCCAATGAGCACCTGCTAAACAGAAATTTTGGTGTATAGACATGTTTTAAGGCAGTGCTGCTAAGGGCCTACCAGTGTGAGTTCTGAGTAAGAATTACTTGGTATTCTCTTAACAAATCTTGTAACTTTATCAGGATAGTTGCTTTTCTGATGAAATATCTGATGGCTAATAGTGTGTGGAAGAATTCATAGGTGTTGCTAATAGATGAGCTTTTCAGATTATCCCATCCATCTCCCTGTTGATACAGGACACTTTTTAAGCATATTGTCTATTACTAAATCAAGTTTGGTTTTCAGTATCCCATGAAGTGGGATTTCTACATTTCAGAGGTTACTGAATAATTATGAAAGTGTCACGGACTGGGAAGTTTCTTTTTATATTTCTTGCCTTTGTTTTCACATTCTAATTGCATCCCAGAGTACTGCATACTATAATTCCTTTCTTTTCTTGGGAGTTCCACTATTGCAAGCTGAAGTGTTCCTCCTTTTCATCTCTTGTCCATGATAGTTGGAGCACTGAGTTCTTTGGAATATTAAAGTGATTTAAGAAGCAAAGATCTAAGCATTTGTTCCTAATCACTTTTATTCTCCAATGAGAATAAAATTCTCCATTTTGCCAATCTGTTTTTAAGAATGCAGTTCCTTGGTTTTTTTGAACAAAGTATTCCAGATGAAATGGCTTCATAAGACAGGACAATAATCCTCTTTCTTTCCAATTATTTACCTGCTAGATTGTAAAATTCGCTGCTATGGAAGTTCATTTGCTTAACAGTGAATCCAAGGCTTGGCTTATTTGTAGAACACATGCACTGCGGGAGAGCCTTTGACCAACCACTTAATATGCATGCATAGAAGAAGATGCACACCAGTGAATTCATAATGCTGATTTCAACCTGGTCCTTTGCGAGGGCATGTGGTGAACAATTCAGTTGATCTGTAGATATCGACTTGGGAGTGGGTTGAATAGAAATCTGAATCCAACAATCAGATGGAGAAAGGCTGTGCTTCAGTTGTCCATGCGTAGATGTCTAATGCTATTAGAGATGCCTCAGCTATACCTGCCTAGTTTCCAGCCTTTTCTTCAGAAGACTGTCCCTGAAGTCCTGCGTCATATTTGCCAGTCCTTTGAGGTTGTCTCAAATACCCTAAAAAGGGATTTTAAATGGGAAGGCAGTAGACATCTGTGTTTAGACAGCTGACGGAAGCTTGAGTAATTTACAACTAGACTGAGGTCTTGAATATCTAATTCACATGTATATGTGTAAATTTGGTGTCTCAATCTGTGAGTCAAGCCTCATTCACCTCAATGTCTACAGCTGAATGAGGGGAATCTCACCACCAGATGAGGTGATATTTTACTGTCGGAAATGAAATAACCAGTAGGTGTTTAGAGGAGAAGGGTTTACCACCTGGCTTACTTTTTGTTGTCTTTCTTTTCCATGATCACACTTTGCAATTAAATAGTCTTTTGCTACATTGTCTTTATTACAGGTACTACATTTTTTGTTCTCTTTGTGTTTATTTTATATATATATATCAAAAGGAAGCTACTCTGCAGTTGAGGTCAAACATGACAGTTTAATATCCTAATGTCTCATAAACAGGTTTATAATTACTCTTGCATTGTCCCTCTTTGTTTTTGTCAAAATCTTGTCTCCACATTGACTGAGTTTCTCCAATAGACTAAAGCCACACTTTCCACAGCAATTCCAATAACACTGTTGCAAAATACTTTTCTCTGACTTCCACCAGTTTATTTATTTGTCCATTTGTTTTCTGACAACCTATTTCTCTTCCCTGCAGTGAGTTTAGTACTGTCAGTTTGGAGCCCTAAAGAACATAATAGCAGTTTCACTCAACACTTGCTATAATCAGAAAAGCAGTATCAACCACACCAGAGGGAAATTTAGGGATTCTCATTAAAATTCATGTGTTTTTTTTAAAAGCTGTAAAACATATCTCCACATTCCTCGTGGACCTGTCTGATTGCAAACTGAAGAAGAAAACGCAACACCAGTTTCCTATTAGATCACATTTGCAAACTTATCTCCAAATCACAAAGATTAGAAAAAAATGCAGTGAATGTGTGGTGCTACAGAACCTGATTGTTCTCACTTGAGAACATTTCTAATTTCCATGGTTCAGTTGAATTTTCAAGGTATCTTGTCTGGTTCTTTTACTTTTGATCTACCTGCAGAATCCAGGCCATTAACAGTGACTCCAGCATCTTTGGGAGTACTTTAGCCATGAATTGGATCTTATGCCCCGTTTCACACACTTCTGCACTCCCACAGTGTAGCTGTGGTTAGCTGGGTATCAGTCCCAGGTGATTAACTGATGATGAAGGACTGAGCTCAAGGAAAGACTTGCTTAAAATTTTTTGTAAAGTCTAATTTAAACACATGCTTACAAATGCATTCTTCGATTCACTTAAAATACATCTTTATATTTCACATATTTAAACATATTTCCCACATAAGGATTCATCAGACAGCTAGCTGCTTCATGGGGTAAGAAAAACACTGGCAACCATAGGAAGTGACAAAGATTAACAAATTAATTGTGCTGAAGCTTGTGTGCTTTTTCCATGTCACTGATTCTTTTCCCAGTATTAAGACCTCTTTTCCTACAATCCTGTTTTAAATGTCATGAGTATCAAATATGATCTCTAGTAGAACTTCTTTGACAGTTATTAGCTGTTAATCTCTCCTAGGAGAGGGGCAGCTAACTAGGCCTGTGAGTGTCACCAGACAATTCCTTGTCAAGAAAGAGTCTTTGTATGATGAACTTCTCATATAGCTGTTTGTTGGAGCTTTTTCCATTCACTATTTGTTTAAGTTGGAATAATCATGGATGGCTTCTTCAAAAGCCACACACAGAGCATCAGTTTTAAACGGAGTGTCTGCACTGATTTTTCCCTTTAAAGAATTTTTCAAATGTTGCCTGTTACCCTTTTTAGAGAATGAAAATGAACAATCAGCCTATAACTTTCTCATACATTCAGCTCTTTTGACATTTCTGCTTTTATATATGTATATATGTCTGTGAATCTTCTGCAGCAGAAAAGGAAGGATGATAGCACAACTAAGCTGAGAGAAGCTATTTGTTACAGATATACATTTTCTTATCAAAATTAAAATGGCTTAGATTTCTTTTTTTGAAGGATCCATTAAACCAAAAGAATGTTAATAGCTATAGAGTGTACTGAGGTTGTGACCTGTCAGCTTCAGTCTCTGTCACCTTAGTTGCTCTGATTGAAAGAACTTGTGCATAATGCTGCAACTTACGATGCCTTGGAGTCTCAGGGCTACTACAGAGACAACTTGTAAATAACAGCCTCAGAGGCTGACATTTATTACAAGCAGAAGTCAGTGGGTGTTCTGCAGCTAGGCCTGCAGTTCAGTGTGGCTTGACCGCCCTCTAGTTAGGGTTCAGCTTCTTCCCATTTACAGAAAGGAGGATCCATTGACCCACAGTCCCAGGGACTCTGGTAAATGCGTCATGATCAAACCATCACTGTTTCTCCTCCCTAGGTTTTCGGTCTGTAACAGACACCCTCATCACAGCGTCCTGTTCAAAACTGTCAGTTTTACACAGCCATTAATAAACAGCTTCTTTTTTAACACACTTGAAGCAATAGTGTTTGTAAAGGTGTTGTAAAGTATTTGTAAGAGAAGTACTCTTTACAGTCTGAGAAATATTTTAAATTAGTTAGCACTTTCTTTAGCGGCAGCAGTTGGTATGGTTCGAAGCAGTTGGTATTTAATATGCTTGTTCACTGTGTTACTTTTCCCCAAGTCAATTTTTAAAGCTAAAATATTCTCCCTTTGGCTTTATATAGCCAGCATTATAACTGTAGCCATTTTTAAATTAAGCTCCTTTATTGTCTATGTGTATGTGAAGTAGGTGATATTACACAAAAAGCATAGGCTTAAATTAGCTTGATACAAATACATATTTAAGAGCTTAACAAGCCTGGAAGAAAAATAATGGTCTTGATAAACATTAGAATGGCTCACTTGCAAGCTTTTTTGTTCAGCTGTATTCTTTCTACTTGCACTTTCAGAGGAATGATGAAACACACAGAGTAAATAAAACCTATTATAATATCCCAGTAGAAGGGAAAAGTTTATATTAGTTCCACTAACAAGTTTAGAAATTCCTGAATTATTAGATTTGCTGCGCATTAAAACATACAATGCCTATTAAAAAAAGTGGGACATTCTGTTAAGCATTTAAGATCTGTTATGCTACATAAATACATCTGTTCAGTATAAGAAACATTTCTCTAAACATCCAAGCTATACAGCTGATTATGAAATGTAGGCTGCTATTGTGTATGTGTAATTTTGTCTGGACTTCTGTTGCAGTCAGTAATTAAATAGCATAGTGATGGGTTTATTGCAAGTGTGAGAAAGTGCTAAGCAAAACAGAAATTATAATGAAATTTGAGATGTCAGTGACAATTAGCTGTGTTATGAATATTCATTTCATATTCATTCTGGATAGTGCCATTTTTCACTATCTTTAATGACTGAATAAGGTTTCAAGAAATAGAGATATAAATACTAGTCATGTGATAATTAACATGGTCTTTCCTGGCTGTTGTAGCACTTGTCAAATGCCACGTGGGCTGGAGCAATGACTAGAAAGTTAATTTTGAGACATGGCCAGCTCAGTGTGTTTAGCAGGATCATTTGACATTCTTGCAGAAGCGCTAATTTACAGGAAGATAAAAATCTGCTTTTAAGTGTTTTTACTCATGCTGCAGTCTCATTACAGAGGCTGAGTGCTACACTGGAATTACATGAGTAAATCAGGACCCCAGCATGAAGGGTGAAAAGAAATGCAGCTGTATTGAAGCAATGCCCCCAGCGAACAGTGACCTCCAATTAATTTGGGGAAATGTTATTCACTGTCGTGCTTTCAGACTGGCACATGCATATTGTCAGAAAAAGTACATTGGGTTTATGTGGCAAGGTTTTGACAGCAGGGGGGCTGCCAGGGTGGCCTCTGTGAGAAGCTGTCAGCAGCTTCCCCCATATCTGACAGAGCCAGTGCCAGCTGGCTCCAAGACGGAGCCACCATTGGTCAAGGCTGAGCCCATAAGTGATGGTGGTAGCATCTCTGGGATAGCATATTTATAAAGGAGAAATGTCACTGCACGGGATCAATTGCAGCCAGAAGACAGGAGTGAGAAGATTTGAGAGAAACACCCCTGTAGACACCCAGGTCAGTGCAGAAGGAGGGGAGGAGGTGCGCCATGCACCAAAGCAAAAATTCCCTAGCGGCCCATGATACAGCCCATGGTGAGGCAGCTGTGCCCTTGCAGCCCATGGAGGTCCATGGTGGGGCAGATCCCCACCTGCAGCCCAGGGAGGACCCCACATAGGAGCAGGAGGATGCCCAAAGCAGGCTGTGACCCTGTGGGAAGCCTGTGCTGGAGCAGGCTTCTGGCAGGAGCTGTGGCCCCATGGAGAGAGGACCCCACACTGGAGCAGATCTGCTGCAGGACTTGAGACCCCACAGGGGACCCATGCTGGAGCAGTCTGCTCCTGAAAGGACTGCACCCCATGGAATGGACCCACACTGGAACAGCCTGTTCCTGAAGGGCTGCACCCATGGAAGGGACCCATGCTACAACAGCCTGTTCCTGAGGGACTGCACCCCATGGAATGGACCCACACTGGAACAGCCTGTTCCTGAAGGGCTGCACCCATGGAAGGGACCCACACTACAACAGCCTGTTCCTGAGGGACTGCACCCCATGGAAGGGACCTACACTGGAGCAGTCTGTTCCCCAAGGACTGCACCCATGGAAGGGACCTACACTGGAGCAGTCTGTTCCTGAAGGACTGTACCCATGGCATGGACCCACACTGGAACAGCCTGTTCCTTAAGGGCTACACCCATGGAAGGGACCCACACTGAAGCAGTCTGTTCCTGAAGGACTGCACCCATGGAAGGGACTCACATTGGAGCAGTCTTTTCCTGAAGGACTGCACCCATGGAAGGGACTCACATTGGAGCAGTCTGCTCCTGAAGAACTGCACCCATGGAAGGGACCCATACTGGACCAGTCTGTTCCTGAAAGACTACACCCATGGAAGAGACCCATGGTGCAGTTCTTTATGAACTGCTGACAATAGAGCAGTACATAAAGAACTGCAGTGTGTGGTAATGACTCATTTTGGAGAATTCCATGCAGGACTATGTCTCCTATGGGAGGGACCCCATGCTGGAGAAGGCGGAAAGCGTGAGAAGTCCTCCTCTGAGGAGGAAGGAGCAGTGGAGACAACATATGGTAAGCTGACCACAACCCTCATTCCGCATCCTGTGCCTCTTGGGGGGAGGGGGTAGAGAAATCAGGAGTAAAGTTAAGCCTGGGAAGAAGGAAGGAGTAAGGGGAAGACAATGGGGTTTGTTTCTCATAATTCTGCTCTTACTTGACTAGTAATAAATGAAACTAATTTTCCCCAAGTCAAGTGCCTGTGATGGATCTCTCCCTGTCCTTATCTCGGCCCATGAGCCTTTCGTTATATTTTCTCTTTCTAGTCCAGTTGTGGAAGTCAGTGATAGGGCAGCTTTGGTGGGCACCTGGTGTCCAGCCAAACTCAACCCACCACACTGGGTATGTACTTAAATGCTCTTTTTCAGTCACAGTGGAGGCATTCATGGTAGTGAAAGGGTTAGCACTCTGTGCAAAAGGTAGTCTTTGGCTGTGTGATCTTAATCTATTTTGAATGCTTCATAACATTAATAGTGTTTTGCTAGTATTCCCTACAAAGGTTGTGGTATAACCCCCCAGTGTTGTCCTAAAATGTGCTGATGTGCACTCATACTGATAAAATGCATTCTTTCATTCAGTACCGATATATGAAGCCACACAGGCCATGGAACATGAATGGGATCTTCCCCGAGTCTGACTGAATGTTTTGAAAAGAAAGGCATGGTTTCAAAAGAAAAATTATGTAGCTGAAACCCCAAAGCCCTCAGAGAAAGAGCATTGCACAGAAATTTTCCTTTCAGATTACAGAGCAACGCAAAAGAGCACAGCATTTGTCCAGTTAATTCTAGAGGACCTGCTTTGTGTATGAAAATAAGTAAAACAAATGTATTGCTGCCACTCCTTCTGCATCTCACACATACCTGTCTTAGTACCCTGCTTTATCATCCATGTGAGGGAAATTACTTTGTTGCATCATGGCTAGTAAAAAGCTGATAAAGCATGTATGTTGATTACGTCCATAGTCTCTATTGTTTAAAACTCAGGCTTGTATTTTATATTTCATTCCAGAATATGGGTTTTCATTGTCTGAGTGACAAAAATAAAGGAAAAGGAAAAAAAATAAAATAACAGCAATGGGGAGAGCATTCTTTGCAGTGTGAAAAATTAAAGAAGCAAAATACATCAGAAATGAAACTGCATCTGGTTGGGGGGGAATACTGTAGGTAGAGCCCCACCTACAGTACGACTGAGTATCCAAGGCAATACCCTGGAGCATTCAAAAATCTTGGCTGTCAATGAGGTGAATTCCTTGGAGAAGCTTACCTGCCATTAAAGAGTTTTATGCCACCACAATCTGAAGACCGAACATGCAAAGTCTTGTCAGTGTATACCCTGGAAAATGGTGTGCAGCAGAGTTAATTCATTTCCTGGCTACAGCTTCTGACCAAAAGCTACTCATAAAGAATGAGTTCATTCAGAATGTGATCAGGTTCCTTCATCAATGAAGCAATAAGGTTGATTTGCTTTTAAACTTGTCCTTTTAAGTATTGAGGACATTAGACTAAATGTCAGTTGTAGAAAATAGACTTGGATTGCATGATTATAAGGTAATTGAGTTTTAATTAAATGGAAAAGTATAATGAAAGATATCAGTTTCAAATAGGCAAGCTAACAGTAGACAAAAGCAATTAGTTACTCTTACGGGCAATGGAGCTCAGACTAACGTTTCACTTGAATGTGAAAGAAGCCTGGAAGTCCTTTGTCTTCCAAATGTCCGTGTCCAAAGATGATCTTGAACATGTATCCTAAGCAGAAAGCTAGAAGATGTTTCAGAAAAGCTCAAAACTGGACAAATAACCAGTATGAAAGAGACATTAGGATTAAACAGGGAAACTGGAAAGGATGTAAAACCTTACATCTGGTAGAATAAAATGAGAATTTCCAGAAGACAAATGGAAATGAAACTTAAATGGGGCATTAGACTTGCCAGTGTAATTCTTGACAATGCAAATACAAAACTAAAGAAGGAAAAAGTTAAAAAAACCCAAGATTGCTAAGGGCATTAAAAATAGTACAACTGTTGCCCTCAAATTAAATTAATCTGTGTTTTCATTCTGAGTAATGTTGAAGAGTGGTGGTAGTACAGCTCTAAGTTTCAGTGTTCCAAATAGAAAGCTTTATGTATTCAAATTATTCTATCTGAGAAGTGAAGGTGAACTGGATAATGAACACTACATCTTCATTAGAAACAGTGGTGGCTAATCACACCAACAGCATATTGGAGACGCTCATCAAGGAACTTAAAAAGCCTAAACTCTCCCATTCAATTACAACCTCATAGTTACAATGCAGTACTGTTTCCATCCTCGGTTATTTGTTTTAAACTGCTTAGCTAGTCTTATTTATATTTATCTGTTTCTAGCTGTAATAACAGCTCTTTATTCCCAGTTTGCTACTTTTCTTTTCCCAAGACCAAACCAAGTATTATTTTAATCTGGTTGTTCTGACCCAAAACCTTAGCAACAACACTTGTCCTTGGTTTTTTAATTTAGCCCAAAGTTAGGTCCTATTATAACAGTTTCCTTCAATTCCACACGAGTATACTCTGTTCATATGCTTTTTTTGTTACTAACTCCATCATTTCTGCACCAAGCCTTCCAACAAATGTGAGTTACTGTGATAAGGTAAATGCTACTTACCCTTGCAAGCACCAGGAGAAGCATATCCTCAGCACTAATAAAAAAAAGAAGCAGTAATGCCATTGTGCAAGAGAGAAATGAAACTTCATCTAGATGCCATGGTTAGCTGTACTTGCCGTTCAAGGTTATTTCAAACTGCAACATGTAAAGAAAAGGATTAGCATAATAATCACAAATAAGACTTTCGTAAAATAAACTTCCTTTTTTTTTTTTTTCTTTTTTGAAAAGAGTAGGTTTTGTGGCTAGGTCTGGAGAACTGAAGTATGCAAGAGTATATGATTGCACATTAGACATAGGCAAAAAAATAAACTCCAAAGAGAATTAACTGGTTTAAGGACAATGCAGATAGAAAAGCAACTGAATTATAATAGTAGCAATGGACAACTGTGATCTTAAAATTAGAAGGCTTCTGATTGTCAGTAGAGTAATAGACTTTGAAATAGACTCAAGTAAGCTAAGAAGCATAAGCAATTTTAATGTATAGTGTGATTGGTGCAGTTGCTGTATGAAGGGGATGAAATTGTTATATTCAGGAGACTGATGGGTCTTGTATTCCTTTGCTCTTTTCAAAGGGTACAATTTATTTGTGTTCCTTGAGCACTGGGCCTTCTCATTGCCTGTAATGTGTAAGAGTCAACTGAAACAGAACATTTAATTTTATTGTCGTTGCCCTTTTTGAGTTTTTTGAGGGGACAGGGAAATATTTTACTTTGGGTTTTGGATTTGTTTTTGAAATGCACTGTAAACCTAATCAAGAAATCCAAACAACATTTGCTAGTATTTTTGGTTTCATCTGGTTTGTATTTGTGAGTGAAGTTCATAAAAAAATTACACCTAACTCCACTGCTGACCCAATGAGAAGACCACAGCCTAAGTTCCCTTTTTGTCACTCTGTGCTTCTACAAATATTAAATACACCAGTTGTGCACTTCAGAGCTCTACTGAATCAGGGCTGAAATTGTCTCTTGTGTCTGTCCCTTGCTGGATGCTCAAGGAAGCAGGAAGAGCTCCTTGTAACCTTTTGTCTGATTCACTGCAAGCCGAGGCAAAGCCAGATACAGCCTGTCCCAGATTTGTGATCTGGCCTTCAAGTATCAGGGGGCAAAATGAGGAAAGAATAACAGGTGTAGCCATGTGTATAGTATCAAGTGGGAAGTAACTCTGAGAAATATTTTGCATTTAACTTTAAAATATTAAAGAGAATCACTCGAATGACTGTCAGGCGGAAGGTCATTCAATCCTTGGAGAAAGAAGGAAAAATGTCCTATAGTGTGTCTAGAAATAGCGGAGATACAGATGGTACTTAAATCAAGCTCTCTGACCCAGACCTCAAAGTCTCTGTTGAAACTGACTCCAAGACCTAAATATTTTCTGTTCAGTCTAATAGGGCTATGTAACTTGCAGGATGGTATGTATTTCTACATTAGAATCCAGGAGAGCTCTGTATGAAAAATTACTACAAACAGTGTGTGTCAAGTATCTTTCTACATATGCATATCTAATAAATCCACTTCTGTAAAAGTTTAAAATTCTTACATGCCAGAATGTATCTTGATATTATGTGGGTACATGTGAGAGATGAAGGGCTTTTAAAGAGTTTTGAAGCCTGCAAAGACCTGTTAAGGACTGAGTGAAATTACAGTTCCTGCCTTCAGGGAAGTATAAAGTGGTTTTTTTTCAATTTCACCTGATATCCTATGAACTGGGAACAAGGTCTGGTGGTTCAGCTGGCAGTGACTGGTATCCCTAGCATCGTACCAGCTGTCAAAAGGGCATAATAAGAAGCAATTGGTAAAACAACAGGGGCTGATACAGGGAAACAGCGTCATGGAAGACTCTGCCCATGAAGGAAGCTCAGGAGCACTGTCTGTGGGGGTGGTGAATCAAGTGCCTTACAAGAAATGTCAGCCTGAAATGTTACCGTACAAAACGCTGCAGAGCCAAAGCTCAGGAGGTTGCTGATGAGCGGTGCAAGAACAACAGCAACAGAGCTGTGTGGTCAAAATCTCAGTGCTGTAAATCAGGACCTGTACACTTAACAACTGACACTGTCAAGCTAGCAAGGCAGAAATCATAACTGGTCATTGCAGTAATCAAATTTACACGACTAGATACAGCCACAACATTGTCCAGTATTCCATACCAATATTCCTAGACAAATCGTGACCTGAGCTTCAAAAAAAGGCAATGCTCTTTTCTTAGTACTGTTTACATCATCTGCTACTTTTTGTCTGTGTTTATGACATTACTGTTCTTTTTATCTTTGCTTGTTTTGCGAATAGCACCTTGCAGTTTATATTACAGAAAGCTGGTGCTATTAAAATTTGCATTGTTTTTCATATTCACTTACAGTTTATTTCTTCCACAATGTTGTTTTCATATTGTGTCTTTACACCTTCTGTGTGCAGCTGTCAGGATTTTGCTGTTGCTTTTAAGTGTATATGGCCTTTTCAGAGAAATTGTAGTTCAGTTGAAATGGTTAATGTTTTCTTAAGAGATATCCTGATGTGCAAAATTCCAAAAACATCACAGACTGATCTAAAGAAAATGCACCAGAAAAACTCTTTTACAGTTAACTTTTTTCTGTATTAACAGTCTGACAAGACCTTTTGCAACAAATGGAGTATGTGCAAGATAGCTTGCATTTTCCAATTGGACAAATAGTCTGATGAAGTCAGAAAGAGCCGCATAGTACGAAGGGTGTAAGCTAAGAAAACTAAGAAAAGAGAAGGTTTAGACTCATTATCAAGAATAAGGATTGTTAAGATACTTGTATCAGTAATGATGAAGCTTTGATAAGAAACGTTGCACAAAGATCTTTCTTACATTATGTCATAAGGTCAAGAAAAAAGCGAAAAAGATCCTGTGGAAAACACTTTATTTGATTGTTGAAGGAAGTGAGAAATTTTATGCTGAAAATCTCAAAATCATAATTTGGTAGAGATACATTGATTATGTAAATAAAATACTGCTTAAAATTTTGTTTTAAGCAGGGTATCTCACATGTAAGGAAGAGAAGAAATTGTCTGAGTGTGAGGGCCAGACACTTACACAGTAGACATTTTGACAAGTCTTCCCTTTATATTTTCCTAATGTGCACTGGAATAGTGGTGACAGATAATAAAATTTCAGAAATCAAACCTGCCGTGAAACAGTACAAAGGAGATCTCTGGCCAGAAACAAGCACAGCTGGAGAAAATCTGTAAAAGACTCCATGGCTGGCCTTCCCCAGTATAACAGCACATTACTCAAAGGGCTAATGCAAATAGCAGGGCCTCCATTTTTTTAACCCAAGACCTGGAGCATGAAAATGGGAGGTCTTTCCTTCTCCTTTGCATTAGTGCTCTGGGGTGGGAAGAAAAATAGATATGTAAATGCTGATCCATCTTTGCTACCTACTTGCTCCAGTTAGAGATATAGGAACAATACAGGTGTTTACAGCTTGATTAGAGAGACATCTTAAGATGCCACTAAGGTATTGCAGCCCCCTTTCTCAACTATGGCTGTAAGACACACTGTGGTTTTTGCAGAGACCTCTTGGTACAACTACAGATGTTACAGACTCAGACATAATCAGCCACACATGTCCATAACGTGCATTACCTGCAGGATGGGTATCAGGTGCCAAGGGAAGCGAAGGGGAAGCACAGAAAGAAAGATGCCCGGCAGGCAAAGTGGGGAAAGAGGCACTTCATCTATCAATACTGCTGTGGTGGTTGGTCCTCACCATTTTCAGTCTGTCTACTGCCTCACAGGTGTGCTGCCACTCCTCAAGGCAGCTTTGATTGCAAGGAGCTCATTATCTCAGGCATAATTCCTCTCAGTAGGATGAGCTACCCAGAGAAAAAGCTACAGGGTAGAGCAGTTGTTTCTACAGTAAAAGACCAGGGTTAAGATAAAAACTACAGTGAATACCTATTTTATTTTTTCAAAACTTCAACTGCTTGTGCTTCAGGCACCTATGAAAATCAAGCCCTCTTTGGAGCGGGTGTCCTTGTAGCAGCCACTGTACTAGAAATCCCCTTTGTGAACTGTCCTTAGAGGCTAGTAAATCCTGAAAACAATTGCACCTCTGCTACAGAGGGTTGCCAGCTTGTGATGTCTCCTTGTATTCTATGTGCAAGTAAATGTCCCCCACAGGTACCCCAGAAATTCCACCCTCTGTTGGTGAAAGGAGCACTTTTTCAGTTTGTCACAGAATCATCCTGGATGCTGTCAATGCATACCTCTCAAGAGGTGCAGAATACCAGGATGTCATCCAGGTATATGTATGAAGAAAGCTATGAAGGCATAGGTATGAAGCAAGTCCTTCAGGACAGCATTTACAGAATGCTGGAATGAGCTTGAGCATTGCAGAGACTGAATGGCATCATAGGATGCTCATAGTGTCCCATCATAGATGCACTATGGTGAACTAGGGAGCCCACTGCAGATGTTCAGAGTGCTCCAGGTTAAAAGGCAGGGAGTGCTGGTTCTTTTTAGTCTTTCTGCTTCCTGTAATCCATGGAAGAGCAGAGACTCCCATGCTTCATTATGGAAAAAACATGAAAGCCCTCTCAGGAGAGTTGGAAGGGTAGCAGATGAACCCATATACCAGATTGTTCCTGAGGTACTCCTTGAGAGTTGCTGATTCTGACCAAGAATCTGACCAAGCAAAGGGCACCTCCTCCAGGGAGTGCCTGAGTAGGGGGGGGTCACAGGTGACAGCCTCTCATACCATCAGATTGGTAAAAGGTTCTTTTGTATTAGATATGGGAAATATGGAAGGTAGCACTTCTGTAATTCCTAACATGATTATAGCGTCCACAGTGTGTGTGCACATAGCATAATAAAATCTCTCCCTCAAACTAGAAGGATGCTGATGTATTGAAAATGTTTGTCACTAGGGTAAAAACACTACTTTGATAGCACTTAAAATGCTAAATCTAGATATACACACTAAATCCTATATACATTCTTCTAAAATCACTATAAAGAAACCTAAGTGCCCCAGCTGGGATGTAATATGGTGTATATGGTAGATATATGTAACTCACAGAAACCAGTATATCACCTCAGCCTGAAAATGCCATCAGAATGTAATTACAGGAAGAAAACAGTAGTGAAATGGTGCAGAAATGAAAGATACCAGAGGCCTACTAATAAAACAATATTATACCTTCTTGTTCAGTATGCCTAGTATACCTTACAGAAAATCCTTATTGATGATGTAGAATGTAGACTGCAAGTAGCCATGTGTACAAATATCTTGAAAAGTAATGCTGAGTTGGAATACCAAATGCAGCCATTGTAATTGTTAACACCCACAGCACCGATTACAGCCTATCATGACTGTGTTGCATGTGCTTTTCGGTCTTCTTGGCAGCTTGTCCTATTTGAGGGGTGATTTGGAAAGGGAGTATTTTCTGAAAAGGACAAATTGTTCAAATGATGGGCTAAGGGAGAAAATGGAAATGTAGAAATATGATGACAAATACGATGTTTGGGTTTGCTTCAGTCACTTCAGTACTGCAGTATGTAGCATGCTCAGAACTGCCAGCTTCTGAAAGAATGGAGGTTTTGGCATTGTCTCAGTATTTAAAACCAAGACATCTGACACTGAACAAAAAAAAAACCCTCAAGATTTTTCCAGTCTTGTGGCATCAACAAGATGTGATTACTTAAACTGACACTGTCAACACAAATGCCCTTCAGGTATTTTATTTGGTGTCTCTATGTATTGCATTAGTGTAAGGTATGTGCCATTCCAGAAGTTTATCCGATCTTGCACCAAAGAATGGTTTCTAAATTTATACAGCCTGAAGCAGCTGTTGAATTGAAAACAATGTCTCTGTCAAAGAACAATGCTTTGTGTCATAGAAGGAAAATACAGTTGCTCTTGAATGCAGAAAAACTAGCTACATAGTAATGCAAGTCAGTAAGTCAACTTTTACAGCAGAGCTGATAGTTTGAAGTTTCTTTTGAAAACAGTTTGCGTTTTGGAAGAAGGTGCAAGTAAAATATTTCAATAAACAGGCAAAAATTACTACCTTTAGGTGATATGGCAGTACATCTTTATGTACACACACTACTACCCAATGGTAGCACATATGAATAGTAACCTGATTAAATGGATTTAAAAGCATCCTTTCCAGTACCTTATGTTTGATTTTGCTGTGTTCTTCTCACTATGCAAATCAAAAGATGAATTAAAATGGTCATTCATATTCTTAGTTAACAATATTAATTCCTTGAGTAAGAGTGAACTTCATGTGATATATTCTTAACTGTATTGCTTTTTCAAGAACAAGAGTTCTTTCCAGCAGAAATGCCTGTTTTGAGCAGTAAGGTAATGATGCCTTTTTTAATTAAGGACTGGTATGTTCATTTTCATGCTTGATCAGCCATGGTCCCTTGCTTTGTACTCCCTCTATTCATCTGGTGTGTTTAACCGGATATCTTGGTCGTGTAAACTGAGCAAATTCTCTGGACAGGAGTATGTTGCTCACAAACAGCAAAACTATAGCAGCCATCAAAACATGGAAATTAGGCTTCTTGAGAGCAAAGCAACTGTAGGGTTTTTTTAGCTCAAACTATACTGAGGGAACTGAAAAGCCGACAGGAAAACATCCTGATCACATTAATCATAATCTAAGAGAACTTCAGAGGCATCTGTGAGAGTGTTGTATCTATTGATCCACATAGTGGAAAGAGTGGTTCACTAATCCTTTCATCCCAGGTGCTGTGGACAATGCAGTGCAGGTTGAGCCATCTCAACAGCAGCTGACAAGCTTGACCTCTGATAAGACAATAAACTTAAAAGTTCTTTAGGCAGGAGCTGGATATACTCAGTCTGTCTCTAAAGAATGATTGTCCAGCTTGAGTTGTAAACACTTTAACCTGTTTTATCCACTGTAAATCGAAATGTTATCAGTGCTGGCGAAGAAAATGAAGCATTTTTAGCCTTTTAAATGAAAAGGACTGAAGGACAATACTTCTTTTCATCATTAAACTTTATTTGGAACATGTTTCATGGCTGGTAGATGGCTTTTGTGAATTTGTCTTTAAAATTACAAATTACTCTCTTGAACCTTGATATGAGCTATTACTTTTCCTATTAATATAGAAAATCAGTACAGATTAATATAGAAATCACCTAAAATGATCAGCAGCCACAATTTCAGCTCTTGTACACATATAACATGAGATATTACTTGTCCCCAAAACTTTCCATTGCAAATGTGTGGGAATCAATATGTCAGATAAAGAGAAAAGGAAAGGAGATAAGTGAAAGAAGACCACTTAACATCTGGTATGCAGCATTTGTAAAGTCAAGTTAGTTTTAGTTAATGAATGATTAAATTGTGAAATACATGGGTAGCTTGCAAGTAGCTGACTGGTTCCTGGGAAAAGGGGAAGCACAGTCCTCATGAAACTGGCATTGCTTGAAATTGTGTGATAATTGTTTCAAATACAGTGACCTTCTGCTGAAGCTTATGGTTCTTAGAAAGGCCAATTCCGATGTCGGAAGCCTAATATCTAATGAAGGGGTCTATTTGAGTCCTGTATGTCCAAAGTCTCTATAGAAAGCAATCATTATTTTGATCATGTAAATGCTGCAAGATAACTTGTAATCACTAAATTTTTCTAGCATATTGCATCTCTTAGTCATTACCCTTGTATTTATCTTTCTCAGAAAGTACTGCAAGATTGCCGCTAATTCAATATAGCTTTGCATTGCCTCTGAAAAGGAGGTTCTTCTAGGCCTGGCTGGAAATTCATGTCCATCTCTTGCAACTAGCAATTGTGTGCATAAATCAGTTGACCTCACTGATCTGACAGAAAGTCTTTTTTCCCTTTTTTTTTAATGAGTGCATTTTCTATCAGATCAGTGAGCTGTTCCACTTCCTTCTTTGATTGCACCATAATTAGATTTGAAACAAATGAATAAGCAACTGCTTATCATGCAAGAAAGGGGAAGAATAGAATAGGCTTAAGGGTGAAATACATAGCTGTGCTAGTGTTGTGTTTAATGAAAACACACCTTTACTTCTATATCTGGAAAGTCTGGTAGAGTCAGCAAATTTGCACTGGCTTTGCTATTGCAAACAATTACCCTGTTTCATCCTTTTGGTTCACTGTATATATGCCCTTTTTTGTCTAAAGATGAAGTGTCAGTCACTTCAAATTATGGTAACAAAGAACAAGACTACTAGAAACATTTACTGTGCCCTTAATCTAACTGGATTACCTTTGAATAACACTGAACCAAACTACATTATAGAAACATAAAGAAAATAGTTTTGCTACAGAATCCCATGTACTACTGTCAACATCTACCCAGTGTAGCAAAGTTTAGTGTTATTTTCCATGCTGTTACAGGTTTTTATCATAAAAATTATTTAGGTTTTACCCCACCCATATGACTGTATACAAACAACCCTGAGTTTGTACTCTAAATCAGATACAATTTGCCGGACTTTTTCCATTTCAAAAAGACGCATGATTTCCTTTCACATAAACTGCTTTATAGTGAATCAGCTTCATGATGACTTTGATTGTCTGACAATGGGGTGTTTCAGCCTGGATTCACCAGCCAGCTGTTCACCAGAGAGGAAAGTGATAATAACAGTAAGAAAATCACATCAAATGTTTTTTTTAAGGATTGAAGGTTAAGAGCCACACAGATGTGACAGTTGTCACTCTAGAAGTAATAGTCTTAGAACCAACTAAAATCATCACATATTGGATTATGAAGGGAATGGATGTCACTGGTTTCAGATGGTTTAATCCTGCATTTTCATAATAAACTACTCAGGTTTGACTGGGGATAGGGAAGGAGATTTCATCTTCATGGTCATAGTTTAATGTCGATCTCTACTTTTTGTTAATGTTCATTTCAGCTGTGGGGACTAATGCAAGAATGTTCATGCTTTGCTTCTGTTGTGGTTTAAGCTTAGTCGTAAATTAGAAAAACATGTAGCCTGCTTGTTTCCCCCCCCACTCCCACCTGCCCTTCCCCCTCCCCGCTCCCGGAGGGATGGGAAGGAGAATGGAAAGAATGTAACTCCCACTGATTGAGATAAGAACAGTCCAGTAACTAAGATATAACACAAACCACTGCTGCTACCACCAATAATAATAATGATAAGGG
>WYDI02026712.1:0-16021 GCA_009867235.2 Psittacus erithacus | reverse complement strand
CATTTTCAATGAAATAAATAGAAAAATAACTGCTCGTTTCAATATTAAGTAGATAACTAATGAGTACAAATTTCTGGTGCAGCAAAACTGCCTGTCCTTATTACCCCATGGATCATAAAAAGAGAATTAGATAGCATCTTTGAATCTGCTCTCTGCTCTGTGAATAAATTACCCTAGCTGGCCTTCTCATGATGACTCTCTCAGTAGGAGAAGCTTCCTTTCTGACCAGTTTGACTTGTTAGCCTTCTTGAAATGACAATGAAGAATTATTTTACTCCTTTTTCTGTGCATTCTGCTTTGGAAGTGACCTATTCCTTCACTTACCACACTGTTGCTTCAATTACTCCGGCTTTCTGGAAATCTTAAACTCCATCATTGACTTTCATTCACTCCTCAACCATCACACTGTTGACCAGAGGCTAGCTTCAGTGTGGAAGATATGTATTTCCATATAAATTAGCCCATAGTACTTCAGTGGCACTTTTTGCAGTATAGTAATGTTTAATATGAGTTTAAAAATTGTTATGTCCTGCTCATATAATTTCTAGCCAAGAGGAAAAGGAAGAAAAGCTTTTGCATCATTTTACTACCTTGGACAGAAAAAAGCCCTCTCTTAATAGCGCAAAAGGTGGCATTCCTACTATAAGGTGTGCATTGCAAGTGAGGTAATATTTTCAGAAACTTGAAACATTTGGATGTAGAGTGATAACAACTGCAAACTCAATCTTACATGGAAGAAGAAGCAAAATGTATGTAAAAGTGGAATATGCCAGTGCATAATGTTTTAGTGGCTTACAAGCTTAATGATTCCTATGTAACAGATTCACAGGCATTTGAGACTTATTCCACTTTCACTGATAGCCAGGGGCATCAGCCCAGACTTTGACACCTGCCTAACTAGCTTTGCAAGACCATTCTCAAATGTTCCCCAAATTCATCCTCCAAAAGCTAAAGTATCAAAGTTTCTCAGCTGCAGCTTTGCATAGGTTATGAAATAGTACTTGGGCATTTTTCATAAAACTGAAAACCAGACTGATAAGCAAAAGCACACAGACTAGAAGTATGCATGCAAGTTTCTCAAATCAGATTCCTTGACTACAGTTTGAAATGTTGTCAGGCTTATTTTAGGTGCTCTTCCTCCTGGATCAGGTCAACTGAATACATAGATACTCTCGGACAAGCCAACAGTTACCGAGGTCCATTTCCTCTGTTTGATGAGCATTTCTGAACATTTCTGCCATAAGGCATAATTTCTGCTTGTTGCCAAAATTCCCTCCTCTCCACACTACTCTAGGATGACACATGATATCTGTTGCTGCTCTTTGCCAGCTTCAGTTGCATTGCAGCTGGGAGTTTCAGTGTGGTGATAATATTAATGTAATAAATTTCATTTATTTATTATGAAGAGCTTTAATTTCCACCCTTGGTTGCCTTCTGTCTATCATCTACCCTGCCCACTGACCCATCTTTACTGTCTAGTATTTGAAGCCTCTTAACAACTTCAAAAAGCTGCAGAAAAAGGTTTCTTTTTTCCTTCATAGCTTGCTGCCTCAGTGTCATTTAGGAAATGTGTAAACAGACTTTTAATCCTCTTCATTGGGAAGGTCAAAATGGCTAGCATCATAGCAGATGAAATAAGCTGTTACAATCAGGCTCTCCTAAAGCAGCCAAATTGGAGCCCAGTTTCTCTTGAATATTCAAAGGAACTTTGTCTCAAGAAGATTAACTTGCTTGACCCTTGCAGGCCGCTTCTGCACCCACTGTACAGAGCTCTAGAATGTCTTATCAACTTTAAAGAGTACATACCCACCTGACACTGCCAGAATGATGAAAATGGACCTGCGTATAAATTAAAAAAATGCCCCCTAGCTTTGGGTACTTTGGCACTAGAATAGCTTAAATCGACATCTGAACATTTTTTAAAATTGTATTTCTTATTAATGATAAAAATTGTGTGTTTCACTTCAGACTGGATGGCACTGTTTTTCTAGACGTGTCCCCAAACCAGTTACAAAAAATGAATTCATAATCTCAGTTTAAGTATTTCAGTGTCTCACCTAAATTTACTCTCTTGTACAATATGCAATGTTAACTTTTAGAGATAAATATTCCCTTGATTTGAAAGGGTCTCAGTTGAGTTTTTCAAGTGTAACAACTTGATGGGTGGTATTTTTCTAGAGGTATTTTTCTCCATTAGATATGGCTGGTCTGATCCTTTGAAACATCTGTCTAGACCTGCAAATGTGATGAATACCCACAAGTCTATCTAAACCGTGTGCACAGATCCGCTATAAAAATCAAGCAAGTAGACATTTGACAATTCAGAAGCTGCAAAAATCAGCTGGTACTGTATGCGCATACAGTTACGAGGAGAAAACCCAAGAGCATAACTATTATTTGATTAAGACAATTAAAAAGCTGAAGTTAAATTTCACCCTGCACCTTCCTGAACTTTATTTTGCAAAACCTATTCTCTGTGAGGGCCTTTTTTGAATTCTTGCCAATGTGATAGGAAAATAACCAGAACTGTCGACTTTCAGAGCAAGTCGCAAACCTCTTCCATTCTCATGGCTGGTAGAAACAGACAGTGACTATTGTTCATGTTCATCTTTAGCCATGGCTGCGGCATGAGAAGAGACGTAGCTCCCAATATTTTTCTATGCTGTGTCAATAAATATATTTTTAAGTCATACTACTGACACTTTTTTATTAGTTTTTCATAGTACTGTAAGTCAAAACCAATAATGAACAGCTGGTGGCTTGGACTACTTATCCACAGAAAGAATAAAAGGCATCAAGCCTTGTGTGAGTTACCTGGTCATGGGATCTTGAAATGAGGGATGATTTCTGCTCATGTCTTTTTCCCTTCCTTGACCCCAGTAGCCAGGCAGACTGAGGCAGCAAATAAATTTACTTTTTCTCAGGAACAGTTTCAGTGCAACCCAAAAGAGTATTGTTTTCTTCTTCTAGCTGAACAATGTTAATTACCACTCTGAGGAACAAATCAAAATTATGGAGGTTATCTCCTTTGATGCCTGTGAAGGCATCCAAAGAGAGGGTCAGGAGTGTGTCTATGTGTATAATCTAGCCTGATAAATATCAGACGGGAGCCATCAGAGATGGACATTAAAGGAAGGTTCCAGAAAGCTCATGGAATTTTATGTACATTGATGTACATTTAGATGGGAAAAAACATTTTCAAAGGAATATACTGGAATCAGGGTGGCTAAATTCTGACTTAGATGTACAATTTCAATGAGGTTGAAGATAGTTATGTGTCTCAGTTCCTGAGGGTTGACTCTGGACATATTCTAAGTAGTAGCTGGTTGTTAAAGAAGGAGGCCAGTACTAGGCACTTTATTACTGTCATTATGATCTAAGCCCCAAAAGTCTCTGGGATGTAGACATAAGGAGCTGGCATGAATGAGTCACTGATGGAAAGCTACTAGTCAAAGAAGAAATTACATTTCAGAATTGTTGACTCTTTTTGACTAAGTTGAAAACACTACACCGGCAGATGTGCCATGTGAATAGAAGATACTTATGATTTAGTAATAACTTATAGAGTACTTGTGGCTTCCTATACATGGCTGAGCTTCCTCAACTGCCTTTTGTTAAACTTCAGTTTTGTTCTGTACTGCAGGCAGGCTCTCTGCTTCCACAATAACACAGCACCATAGAGTCAGAATTAAATACTGACTTTTGATAGATTAAAAGCAAAGATATAGATGATACAATCTATAGCACCCTGTGTAAACAGCCAGGATAATCCTGCAGAAAGCATGCCTTGTCAGGAAGAGGGCTGTTGTTTAACATGGAAACTTACTCCAAGTAGTCACACATCTCAAAGAGCATAGCAAAGGCGTGATCCGTGTGTTGGACATGGGTGATGAGATCTGCTTGTGCCTAGATGCAAATCCACCTTTCTGTTCTGTTGGACAGAAAGACCATTTTGCTGCTTTGTTATTGTGTTGCCATAAGAAGAGAGTTTAGCTGCTTTGCTAATTGCTGTTGTTGTTCAAACATCTGACTCCAGGTCTATCCTGACGTTATTTTTACGTAGCTCTGTCTCTTTCATCTAATCCAAACTATTGAAATGGTAAAGACATAACACTGCTAGCAATAATTATCTCTACATTTTTATTTCTTTTTTCTCTTCAGGATCAACTTTGCTGTTTTCTAATAAAATTGAGTTTTAAAGAAATTGCAGGACCCCTGCATTGCTGGATAATTGTATCTTCGTCAAATTAATAACCAGCTCCACAGAGTACAATTAAGAATGAGAAACGTGGCAAAAGAAGTATGCCTGAGTATGCAGTTTTCTGTTAAGTAACTGAGAAGAAATAGGCAGCATAATTATTGCAAAGCAGCTGGATACTGGTTGGGTCTACTTTATTTTCTACTTTACAGTCTTTACCACTAGGAAGCATTGTCTGTGCTGTGGGACTAGGAAAGGTATGACACCATTGTCCTCAGTGAGCTGGTCTTTAAAGTTCAAAATAGATGCAGGATTTCTTTTGAATTGGACAATTTTTATGCTGTGTTACTCATCAGCATTGGCTCAATTCAGCTGTCATTTTAGGGGTGTGATGGGATAAGAAGGAAATCTGTAGGCTGTTAAGTACTCTTTGCAAATGCAGACATGAGAGACTGACTGGAAACAGCCAAATGATCTTTTAAATATGTATATTGCTATTATTTTCAGGTGAATTTATTTTGATCATATATATACCTTATTGTAGTCTGGTTTTGTTGGTTTATTGATTTTGTGGTTTCCATCCACTGCATCCTCAATAATTGAGATTTACTCACAAAAATTCACATCAGAAATACCTGTGAAGCTTACCCACTCAGATGCAGATGAAAAGCAAAATTCACTCCTAGGCAGAAAGGTTTCTGCATCTCACTTCAGCTCTGCTTTTGAAGCCTATCTGACCACAGTACTCCCTCACCTCATGCATGAAACCTTGAGGACATCAGCAGCAAGATTTCCTATTACCCTTATGATAGGAAAATGACAGGATGCCTGTTTCTGGACTCACTGCAGGCACCTACCCTGGGTTCACAACTGGGACGGATATCCTGACAGTATGACACACCAACTTTTGGTCTGCCATTTTCTAGTGTCAGGAGGCTGGCTGTGGAAGGGGGATTAAAGAGATAAAAGATCAGGCTTCCCCACAGCAGTACACCACATAATATTTCAGAAGTTTCCCAGATTTAGACTCAATTTCTCTGTTATTGCAATGGATGAAAAAAGAAACCCATTTACACTTGACTTATAGTTTAGCTTATGCTTCTCATTTAAATAGCGATTATTATTTTTTTCTCCCACCAAATACAATTTTTTCTGTGGGCAATGTTAACTCAAGCACTTTAATATAACTTTTTATGCTTTGGTCATATTCCTTTTTGGAATCTTACTTAGAAATCAATGAACTTGAAGGACATGCTCAAATGGATTAAATTAGAAACCTCTCAGGATAGCTTTATTGTCATTATTGTTATTGCTAATTATTGTAGTGCTATATTTTCATTAATGTTATATTAATTTAATTTGTGCTGTTTATTTATATCTTAAACATCAAATAAAGAAACAAGTTATTAAAACAGAAACCTCACTTCTTCGGTCTGAATTATAAGCCACTTTGTAGTCAAAACACTTTGTAACTAGTCTATCTGTACTTGGACCTCTTCAATCTTTTCTGAAATGTCCATTTCAGAACTTAGTAGGAGGTGAACATACAGTCTGCTCAGCAAGGCAGAGTTATTTGGGCTTGTCTGCCCAAGGGAGAAGATTTGGGGTTGTCTTGTGCTCGCTTTGGGAATGATCTGGCATAGGGATGTATTCAAGCCATCTATTCAAGACAGAAGCAATTGAGTGCATTGAACAGTTATACTAGCTCTCATTTTCACTTCTGAGCTGAATGACAGGAGAAAGGAGATTTCTCACTGACTGGGAGAAGTAAATCTGTTTTGTAGCTGAAAACATATGTTGCTGTGCTTGTCTTTTCCCTGATATGGATGAAAAATTGAATGAGGATGAATTGGTTTTGGTATCAGTTTTAAATTCAAATCGTTCTCATCTCTCCAATTTTCATTAATTTCCAAAGTTGAAATCCAATTAGCCTATATGAAATTTAACAAGACAAATGCTGGATTATGCACCTGGGATGGACAAATAGTAGAGAAATGTAAATTAGGCGATAAATGGCTGGAAAGCAGCTCTACAGAAATGGATCTGGGGATGCTGGCTGATGGTATGTTTAACGTGAGCTAGCAGTGTGTCATGGAAGCCAAGAGTGCAAACCACAACCTGGAGTGTCAGACTGCTCCAGTGTTTAAAAGGCATTTGGACAATGCTCTGAACATGCTTTAAATTTCGGTCAGCACTGAGGTGGTCAGGTAGTTGGACTAGATGATTGTTGTAGTATGTTACAAGTGAAATATTCTATTCTGTTCTAGTTTGTTCTGTTCTGTTCTGTCATGTTCTGTCATGTTCTGTTCTGTTGCGGAAGCTGATTCTGGACGTCAGAAAGTAAATAGATTTGCTTTAACTTCCATATTGGGTTTTCTGTCTGTGTAATCCAGGTGTAAAGAGGAGGCAGCAAGGGAACCATCCTTCATAGAAGACAAAGTATGAGTTAGTGGAGGTCATGAAAAACCTTTAAAAAAAACCCAAAACCAAAAAGAGAAGTAATAATTTTGTTGCAGGGTCCTGAGCAAGTTCCCACACATTACAAAACCATGTAGACTATTTGTAGTATGAGTGAAAGCAGTTAATGTTTACCTCTTTAACAGTAGGGTGCCTGGGATGTCTTCAGACTCAGCATGTCAGAATTCTTTTCATCAGAGAAAAACACTATAAAGCTTGTGCACAATTTGCCGTTGCTCCAATTGATCATCATGGAAAAAGCTCCGTGCATTACCAGGTTCACTGCTCAGTTCGTTGAGATTGCTTACATGGATGAAGGCACTTTCAATTGCTCCTCTTTCCTTTTCTGACTGAATGTTTTCCATATGCTGTGAGACAGAGAGTAGAGAAAGCAAGAAAGGGAAGGAGAGTCATAATAGCTTTTGGATTAAAAAGCTCAGAAAAGGAATTTCCAGCTTTTTCTTTCTGATGCTGTTGTAAAACCAAGATTCGGTTGCAATTAAGTAGTATTATATAGCTTGGGAATAGATAATGCTCTCAAAATTTAGTTTAAAATGTATCAGTTAATAACAGAGTGGCATGTTTGTTAATCTGTTCTCTTGTATGGCCATACTGTCCATTTTGAGGGTGGAGGCTTCCCTCTCCTACTTGCTGTTCTAACTTAGAGCTAGGGAGCCAATCACATTTTTCTACAGCAGAAACAGACTGGATTCTCCAGTTCTTCACTGTATGAACTTTTATGGGTCTGATCCTAGTGGATATTGCAAATGAAGTGAAATGGTGTGGGATGCCCATTGCATCCTACATCTTCATTCAGTCTCTGGGAAGGGTAGTACAGCAAGTGCCATGTGCTATCAGTATTATGACCCAGCACTATTTTTCACATTATACCAATATAGGGGAGAGGGCGTGGATAAGATGAAAAGAGGTCATTATTAAATGTGTTATTCTGTCCACAAACTTAAGTACTCACTTGTGTCAGGCTGCTGTTATTTACATTACAGGAAAGTTAACAGCGTGCTATCTTGAACTTTTGCCTCTCAGTAATATTCAAGAGCCATTCCAAAATGTTTACTAACACTACCACAGGTCTAACTGCATTGCTTCTTTCATATGTACAACTATAGAATCATAGAATAGTTAGGGTTGGAAAGGACCTTAAGATCATCTAGTTCCAACCTGCCTGCCAAGGGCAGGAACACTTCACACAAAACTATGTCACCCAAGACTCCATCCAACCTGGCCTTGAACACAGCCAGGGATGGAGCATTCACAACGCATAGAACAACCTTGGGCAGCCTGTTCTAGTGCCTCACCACCTTATAGTAAAGAACTTCTTTCTTATTTCTAACCTAAAATTCCCCTGTTTAATTTTGAACCTATGTCTATGCTTTATTATCTTCTGCTTCTTCACCTATCCTTGCCTCCCATTGCCATTGATGTTTGGACTTAGGCTGGCAGGATATACTGCATGCCTAAGGTCTACCATTTCCAAGACCCATCCCATCTCAATGCCCTGCAGCTTAGTGTTAACCTGGCAGACAAATTTCCTTTATCTATAGAGATGTTCTTACTTGCTTTTCCACTTGATGGGTAGGAAAGTAAAATAATCTCATATAGGACTTAGGGGCCACTGCACGGGCATAATGTGCTGGTTAACAACAGTGGAGTTGATATTGATGCATGGGAAATCACCTCATCTACAAAGTCCATTGTACATTTCTGAGAAGCACCGACCAAAGTGCTGCTGCTCAATTCCTCTTTCACTGTTACTTTGTGGCTCTTGCAGTTCATGCCACAGAGGTCACTCAGGAACATGTTGGAGGATATGGGATTATGACGATCACAGGTTCATAGAATAGTTTGGGTTGGAAGGGACTTTCAAAGGTCATCTAGTCCAGCCCTTCCTGCAATGAACAGGGACATCTTCAACTAGATAATCTTGGATCTCTGTGAAGGCAAAGTACTGTATAGCTAAAAAATCTTAAAGCTTAGCATAGATTTACTCAGTTCATGCTAGGAGACTTGACAGAATAAGAATTGCACATGGCATTCAGCGTGGCATTGATCATAGCTCTTCTGCATCCTTATGTCTAGAGGCATCAGTCACTTCAACAAGAAAGACATTATCCAAAGCCTGGGGTTACCACTGTACAGCAGTGTTGTGCACAACTGATAACACCCCAAGCTCTGTTACTGCATTCCATGATATGAACACAGCCAATAACCCCTCATCATTATCTCTGCAAGCTATTTGAAGTATTGTGCTCATTACCCCTATTAAGTAATAAGGGGTGACAGGCTGGGCATTGCCAGCCAGTTATGGACACCCCAAGCAAGTTACAGGGCACATAGCTGAAATCCAAATGACTTTACCACTCAAAATTCGCACTGATTCACTGCCTCAAGTAGTTTACTATTTGATGGGGATGGAGACCAAAGATAAAAGCAAGAAACCCAATCCCTTGTAAACACTTACTGCCCATTATAACAATGGGTTTCACCACAGCTATGTCTGACAGCTTGGCAGAAAGTTGAGCTTGCATTGCTTCCCACACCACAGAAGCTAAAGTGGTTGCAGGAGTTGAGCCACTCAGATTGTGACTCACCTCTGCCGTGGTATTTGCCTGCCTCTTTAAGTATTTATGCTTGTTTACAGCTGTTGCAAAAGAATCCAATCCTTCAACTATGTCCTACCCTTGTCATACCTGCTATTCAATCTGGCACTTGTAAGAAAGGAGGGGGTGATTTTATTCTTCACAAATGAAGGGCAGTGTTTTGGAAATGTTACTGATATTTTCTTAAAAGACACCTTTTTACACCTTGTTTGCTGAAATGTAGGTGTACGGTAAAAGCAAGATCCCAGCTGAACAAGAGCTCCAGCTAAACTCAGTAATCTGTGACTATCCCAAAGAACAGTTGTTTGATACGCATGAGCTTTTCAGCAACCAAAATATGAAAAACAGCAATCATTCTAAATCAGAAGGTACTGGGGAATACGGTAGTGTTTAATGTCAAGGCTGAAAAATCATGTTCATTATTACAGCAGGCTGCACAACAAATTTATTATTAGGATACAAAGAATTCAAGATCATTTTCACTTTCCTTGAAATATTTGTGCAGATCTATCTATTTTTGTACAAACAAGTGTTCAGGAAGGATGTTTCATTCACAGGGATAAAGCCCATGAGCTCAGATTAATGCATTCCTGGGAAAAGAGGTGTCTGTATATGAAGCAAAATGCATTAGTGTGACAAGTGCTTTCCTGAAAGGTAAATAGTAATTCTGATTGCTTAGAATGAACAACTTCAAAGAATGCTGACTGCCAGCCCTTCTGAAAAATTGCAAGCTGTTTTTAAGTGAGTTGAGGCTATCTGCCCTAGAAAGAGAGACACCTGATTTCACTCCTGACTCCTGAATGTATTGAATGCACATTTTGTTTGGCAGTAATGTTGGTGGGGATTAAGAAAATTACTAGGAAAGAGGTTGGAAAAATCCTGTATTTAACATCATCACAAGAAATATTTGCATAATAAGTTCAAAGGAGAATAGCAAACTGTTTTCAAGCTTTACCAAGGCAGGAAGTTACTTGTTTTTTTCTACAATGACATAGCAGCAGTGCATAATGTTCTCACTACAATTAAGAGCTCAATTTGCATGGCCTAACACTTGAATCTCCACCAAAGTTCATGGAAAAGTAGAGATACAATTTTTTCAGGTGCCAAACATAGGTTTGTGTTGATGAAGTTTTCATTGAACAAGAGGCACTGTTTTACACCACACAGGTGTGGCAATGGCTCTGGCTCTGGCTGTGGCATGATCTGATCAAGAGCTCTCTTCTGGCCTCAGACTACTGAGAAAGACCTCAATCCTGGAATCTTCTCCGGTTAAGAGAGCCTTGGTGCTGTATTTGTCTTAAGATACGCAGGATAATGTAGTGTCTTACAGGCTCTCCAAACACTCCTGTGCTATTGCTATTTGTCTGCCATCTCAGGTCCTACAGGTACAGTGCTTTGGCAGTCTGGCGCAGCTCCTGAGCTACACTATGAGTACTCTGAGCTGTAGTTTCAGCCCTCTCAGGCTGAAATACATGGCCGATCAGTGTGTGCATCTGAACAGAACTATGGGGAGATTTGCAGAGATTTTTCCTAGACTCAGGTAGTGAGGGTTAGTGCAAACCCACCAGTTCTCTAGGTGCAATCAGTAGCTTTTATTTTTACATAGCTGTTATTGGGGAACTATACCAATGATGTACTTGGAGTCTGGAAAAGATAGTTCCTCTATATTATCAGCTTTTTAGCACAAGCTCATTCTAATGAAATAATTCAATAATGCAAACCGCTTATGTAATCCCTTTTATCACTTCCTTATCCTGCTAGATGAATCCTCCATCTCTTCCCACAAGTCATAGTTTTGAATTGACCTTAGGTCTGACAGCCTTGTTCTCACAAACCTGGGTATTGACCTGGGGTCCCATGAGTGTCAGCATACGTGTACCCATTGCACACACTGCTTTCCATTCTGGTGCACATCCAGGTTGCATTCAGCTTGCTCTTCAACAAAAAGAAACTTGAAGCTACAGTGCTTCTACTGAAATATATAGTGCTTAAATAAATTGCCCTGTACCCTTAGTGCTGACCATTTCGTAAATTTTCATTTAAAGTACAGCATAAAAACTAGTGGTAAAGCAATATGTTTGAAATGGAGTTTGAAGATATATCTTGACATGTGTGCAGTGATCATCAGTTTCCCATAAAATGAGACCATATGTCATCTTTTGACTACCTCCTGTAAAGGTTTTGTGCAATTCGCAACAGAAACATTTGAAAGAAAGGTGGATTTTCCTTTTACAGAACAAGCACCTTGCTTCTGTTGTCATAATCTTCTTCCCCACCTTGTTACTGTTTTTTTCACCATTCCGTGAAAACAAAATGACTCGTCTCTGGAGGCAAACAGTATTTTTCAGGAAAACGTGTGTTTTTTTCAGATTGTTTAGTTGAACTTGTAACTTTCAAAGTGAATAAGTTAAAGTGAAAAGTGTACATGTACAAAAGGCATCCTTATATAAGCATGCAACAAAGAAGTAGAAATTATCAGTTACCTGTATAAAAACATTTTAGTTCATAGTTTTGTGCATAGAAAATTTCAGAAAGTTAAAAAATTGACTTCACGGTTAAAATTTCATGCTGATAAGCTTTTCAAGAAACACAGAACATAAACCCAGAAGAAATAACCTCAACATACAACGTAAATATTGTGAAATTTACAACAGATTTCAGTATTTTTCTGTGGAAAATACAAATACCAAATCTAAAAAGTTCTCCTGATTCTGGAATCATTAAACATTTGTGTGTTTTGTTTTTTTCTGGTTTGGTTTTTAATTCTGGCAATATTTATATGAAAATATTTTACAAATGTTTTCTGTATAGAAATATCTCTAGAAATATCTCTCATTAGTGCACAGGCAATAATTAATAATTAAAGATTCAGTAATTTCTGTAGAGTGAAAATGTGAGAAACATTTTAATATGATAGAGGAAATGTCTTGAACTCTTCAGAAAAGCTCCATTTCAAGGATTACAAGCTTTAAACTGAACAGCAAATCATATATGGGAAAATAACATCAGCATTATTCTACCCAGGGTTGCAACCGACAGCTAACTCGGAGCTGACAGCGAAACTAAAACACAGCCCCTCTCAGCAGCAGCAAGCACTGAACACTGGCTTTCGATCCGTGTTACCCAGGCTATACACCAATTAGTGGCTGCTGTCAGTCACCCAGCACCTGCCCCATGTTTCTTTTTTCACTGACTGCTGAGTTTTCTTTTGTGTGATAATTGCTTGTGCTGGCGCCAGAGTTCACTATCTGTGGAAAGTAATTTATCCAGAATTCAGTGTTCTCTTTGTTATTTCTTTTGTGGCATTTCATGAGCCTGTGGTGTTCCTACTCTATCATCTAACTGTCTCCCTTACACTTTCCCCAACTCCACTCCTCCAGATCTTGAAAATATTTGCATTTGCCTCTTTTGAGTCCATTCTCACCCTAACAATAGTGGGAATATATTTGCTAAACCTTCTTGCCTGGTATGTCCCTGCTCATAGCATGACACCCCATAGGTCAGTGGTAGCCCAACATGTCCCTTGGACAAAGGCACTGAAGCTGTTTCTGCTCCTTTCTCCACTGTGCCCTGATTGCACACCTCTGCCTTCTTTCTCTCTCTGCACACAGTTGGCATATGTACTGCAGACTGAGACCCTTTAAACATACATGTATCATATGACTAATTCAAAAACAGAAAAAGAGTGAGAGAAATGGGACCTAGGTGCAGAGGCCAAAGGGATGAGTTTCAAAAGGAAATGACATACAGACAGAATCTGCTAGTTGAACTACTGCATTTTCTGTATTTCTTACCTTTTGTTTCCAGGCAAAATATCTTTGAGGGAGTGAATTATTGAAAGACTTGGATGAACAGTTTGTTTCACTTGCTTCATACAGTAATACAGACTATTAGTTTCCTGAATTTTAGCCATTCTGTTCAACAGTCCACTGGCTGTATTTGTTGTCTACATACTTTTCTTAACATCTTTGTGCCAGTAACTTAGAACTTGATGGAAGCAGTACTAACTCTTCCGCAAGCACCAAAAAAAAGTAGCTCATCTTACAAATTATAATATGAACTCAAAGGATGGCTGTGAGATGATTCTGAATCTCTCAGAAATATTAAAATCTATCCTTCATAGGCATTCAAACTTTGTTTCTCACATAATTCTATGGGATTGCCTGTGTGCTGGAAACTACAACCATACTAATACTAATGTTAATGCTAATGCTAATACTTCTACTATTAATAACCAAAGATGCGTTGGGACTCAATGACTTGGGGCAACTAGTGATTTGGGATTCAGCTGACTGTTACATGATGTACCTCCTTTACATGTTGGAGCATCTGCAGCTTCTTTCTAATGATTTCGTGCAATCCCAGGGGTGATATTTAGATTATGAGCTTGGAAGCCAACATTGACATGGCTGTCACAGGAAACTTGGACCCAAATCTGCGAAAGGACTACCACTGTTCGGCTTCTCAGAGTGAAGCTTTGACTGTGCAGGTAAAGTGCTCCAACCCAAAGGCTGTGTTCCAGTCTCTGTTGGTCAGAGTGGTCTATGTCCACACTTTCTTAGATAGCTCTCTCTCTAGCTGACTGTCATTTTTTATTCATCACAATACCTGCCCTTGGGCTTGCCTTCATCCTATGCAGAAGTCATGTAACCCTGAAATAGCATACTTATTTTTTCTGGCTTTTGAAGATGAAAGTGCCTGAAGTAACTTTAGGGCCACAGTGCAGCCTGCCAGAGCAATGCTGCACTGTTCAACCCCAAAGCTATATACTACACAAGTGCGATCATGGTAGAAAGGGTATATAAGTATATTTAATGGAGCAACAACTGTTGTGATAGTATCAGAGGACTTGATAGGATAAACGAAGTTAGATTTTATGTAAATTTATTCCCACTGAACTTTGGGAGCGGGTCCCAGAGGAAATAACCTATTACATTTCACCATAGATTATTTGGTTCACGCTAAAAGGGTCCTGGGAACCCACTAATGCACAGGTAGCAAGCATGAATGACAAAGGAAGCAGGATGTGAAGTGAGCTGGGGATCTAAGCTACTAAACACTGTAGACACAGTCCCCTGATAGAAATAAAGACCAAGCAGAAGCTAAAAGAGAGACAATTTTGAGGGAATAACGTGGATCACAGACCTGTGATAGATTTCTAATCTACATCTATTTCTGAATGGAATTAATTTGAAAGCTTGATGAAACTAGATCACATTCTCTAGATTCATGAACAGAGAAAATGCATTGCACAGAACAGACAGCTATCACAGACATAAATCTAGACAGGCTGGGAAGACACTGCTTTATTTTGATGAAAGTGCTCATCACAAAATTGTACTTTCAATGAACCAGTGCTGCTCCTCAGTAAACCCAGCCATTGTTCTTTTCCTCTTATATACATTAAACACACACACACAAAAAACCAAACCAGCACAGCCTGTGTCTATGTTACATTAACAAGAAGAATCTCAGCAATTCTGTTTCCACAGTCTGTTATAGATGACATGGCTTGCTACTGAGCCTTTTAAAAACAGGTTGCAAAACAATGGAGTCACCCTGCTCAGAATTTGTGAATAATCCAACCTAAGCTGCAGTGTTATATATTAGGAATGGTAATGCAATTTACCTAGGCTAATTAAATAAAAAAGAAGAATCAGGAGGAATAACATGGTAATAAGTCCATGGCAATATAGTTGTGCTTGATAAGGAATATTGATTACTGGGGTGCTTCACATTTATTCTGCACTAATGCACTGAACACACATAGAAAAGTGACAGCCCTGAAGTAATTACATAGGAATTGTCAGTACATTCATTTGTGTTTGGGTTATTTCACTGCATTGACGTTTCTACAAATTATAGCATGTCACCTTAGATGCACACAGAAGTTAAATCATTTATCCCCCAGCTAATCACTAAAATAAGAGCAGAAAGGACCTTTTCCAAGAATTTGGACAAAGGCCTTAGTAAAAATTTGCAGTGCTGTAAGATTTGTTGCTGGGGTTTTTTATGTGAATTGAAGTTAGATTTAATTTTCTCCAGACATCACGGGTAAAGAGATTACAACTCTTTTTGGAAGCAGATGCAGAGACTGTGAGAATGAAGACCTTGGGCCCACTGTAGGAGAGGATCTGGTTCAAGAACCTGAACGTACACAAGTCCATGGGACCTGATGAAATCCATCCACGGGTCCTGAAGGAGCCGGCGAATGAAGCTGCTAAGCCATTGTCCATCATATTTGAAAAATTATGGCAGTCAGGTGAAGTTCCTGACGACTGGAAAAAGGGAAATACAACCCCCATTTTCAAGAAGGGGTAAATGGACGACCTGGGGAATTACAGACCAGCCAGTCTCACCTCTGTGCCTGGCAAAATCTTGGAGCAGATTCTCCTGGAAGACATGCAAAGGCACATGAAAAATAACAAGGTGCTTGGTGACAGCCAGCACGGCTCCACTAAGGGGAGATCCTGCCTGACCAATTTGGTGGCCTTCTATGATGGGGCTATGGAACTGATGGACAGGGGTAGAGCAGTTAATGTCATTTACCTGGACTTGTGCAAAGCGTTCAACACTGTCCCACGCAATATCCTTGTCTCTAAATTGGAGAGACATCAATTGATAGGTGGACCACTCAGTGGATAAAGAACTGGCTGGATGGCCCCACACAGAAAGAGTTGTGGTCAATGGCTCAATGTCCAGCTGGAGACCAGTAACGAGTGGTGTCCCTCAGGGATCGGTGTTGAGA